>JAKVQY010000430.1:0-13873 GCA_030463045.1 Geotrichum macrosporum
ACCCTGATCGATCCTGCGGGGGGCCAACAGGCGGCCCAGAAGGGCCGGGTCTGGGAGAGTAAGTCTTACCCCGTGGTAGAATTCGACTGACACAACGAAGTAGCAACCTAAATAACCTGGGAAGAAGAAACAAGCACCATGGCGCTACCCAGGATCTTACCTATAATACTTAGTATGGTACGGACCCGAAGTAGGATATGGGAAGATGATTGACTATATAACTATGATAGACCTAACATAACTAAGAGTAAGAATAAACAGATATATCATCATCATCTCTATGAATGGAAGCACTTTCTGTCGTCTGAAGGTGTCAAGCAAAGTGATCTTACTGCTCCTTTAATTTTCTCTTTAGGCATGAATTCGTTTATTAAATTCCTAGAGTAAACTTGGCAGTACTTCTGTTGTCCTATAATTAGTGCATGTTAACTTTAACAAAATATTAGTATTCTAGAATAAAATACTCTCTCAAATTTAATATCTAGCAAATAAGTCACAGTAACGACTTGATCTTTTAGACAGAGTTACTTTTCACGTCAAGTAAGAATACAATTCACTAAATTATCACCGAAAACCCCAATAGCATAGACTCGTTTCGCGCGTTCTTACCTAAATTTACACTTTATGCTAGTCTAGTTACCAATTTCATCCAAAGTTAATTAGCCCTTGCTTTCCACATCATTTATAATAGGCCAACTGATTGTTTGGAGCCTGGTAAGCTTTAGATTGCCATGCAATATTTGTTTGTTGTGACTTGAAATTAATGACTTCAACACAGACTGCTTTTTAATTTTTTTCTAAACTCTTTAATTTTTAAAGCTTCAAAGACCCGGTTAATTTTTACTTGCTCAGAAGTGACAAACCCTTAATTCTAATTACCCCATAGAATCGCTGCTTGATTTGTAAACTATATGATGATAAATAATTCTTTCTCAAATTTAATATGTAGCGATTATAGTCTGAAAGTCACAGTAGCGACTCAATCTTCGAGAGAAGAGTTATTCTCCACTTCACTATCAAAACTTGAACTATTTATCACACGCTCATCTCTTTCCATAACTTCTTCCCATTCATCACTCATTTTTCTAAAGGCTTACTCTCGGCTTTTCTGATAATTTCCATCAGCCCTGAACCTGGCTGGATAAATCAGTTTATTGTCCCATCTAAAAGAATTTGTGAACTATAGCTAGTTTACTCTTAACTCTTGCGCACCTGCTAACACAGAATTAGCTTGAGATCGAGAATTGAAAACGTATTTAACTGAAAATTAGCAACTTTACTTGACACTTTGCTAAGGGAATTGAAGTTCAAATCTTGCATTCAGGCTCACGAGAAATACTGGAAGCCAATAATGGACCACTATTTAAATTCAAAAAAACATTCTACACTGTTATAAAGTTGAATAGATTGGATGGGTTTATTAAAATTTCATAGTAACGACCGGATATAATGTGCTTCCTAAATTTTGGACAATTACAAAGTTTACCATACATTCAACATGTAGATAGCTGAAGAGAGTCACCATTACGAACAACTTTGTGTGAACTTGCGTACCCAAGATCTTTCTTGCAAACAGAATCAACAACTTGTAATAAATAAATATTAAATGGGTTTCTGAAGCTGTACTGTAGACTCCAAATGAAACAACACATTACGCTGATAATTCTCCCACATTTGAGACAACAACTCGACATTCATATTGTCCCGATTTATGTCCTGATACTCGTTAGCAAATTTAAGAACCATCAAGCATGTGCTCAATTTTGAAACAAATTTCTACAACGCTAAAGGCCAGGTTTAACAGCAAAGTTGGTTTGAATCTGCGTTTGTTCTTACCTGGAGTGTTTTGTTCACATCCGCCATAGACTCATTGAGTTTTTCCTGTAAATGCAATTAGTGCTGGGCAACAATAAGCACATCGTATCTTCAAAACCCACCACATTATTAATTATACGCGCTAAAAGCGCGTTTTGGACTTGTTCATGAGGGTTTTCCATAGTTTATTTGATGGTTTAAAAGGAAATGTTTCTCAATAACACATGAAATAGGTTCCTCGTCCACAAACAAGGCCTAACCCTGATAAGTATGTAGTCGGCAAGTAGAAGACATTGTAATCTGGAAATAAGTATTGACACACAAGTAATTCATGAAAAAACTTGTGAACTCAAATTCATTCTATTTTGGTATTTCCGTAATTTTATTTATAATACATTTTCTGTTTGACTTTTTAAAGTAGTTTCTTAAAGACCGATAATATCTGTGCTTACACTCTTAGAACTTTGAATTGTGAGACTGGCAGCCTTTTGAGCAAAGGCAAGAATACGCTCTTTTTCAGTGGGGCTATAAAGCCATGAGCGATTCTTCGCAGACTCTGCCAAGAGAACTCCACAAAAGGTGTCCCCGGCACCTGTCACACTTATAACAGATTTTGGGTCAGTCGGAATTGCAGGGAAATGTTGAATCAACAAGCCAATATCAGTTCCAGGTCGTCCGGGGAAATAAGAAGAAACAACATTTGATTTGGGGGCAACATCATATGAGGAAGTAGCTGTCGGCCCAAGAACGTCGAGCTGTTGGTTAATAAGTTTTTGGTCAGTGAGAAGCTGAAAAAGAACAACACCGCGAGGCCCGTGCTTTACAAATAAATTAGGAATGTATGGTAAAAGCTGGATAGCCTTCTGTGCAGTACCTTCAAGGAGAATATCACCAATCTCTGGCACGGACCTTGTAAAAGCCTCCATGCGATTGCGAAATGAAGTTCCCAAACTCAGAGCATCAATAACGGGGAACCAGCTGTCGACGTCAAAATACTCTCCATTTTGAAGTTTTTCATGCATCGCTGTGAGCTCGTAAACATTGGGTGTGGAAAAATCAATGGTATGGTTAGGAACTGCTTTTAAGATTTGACCTCTAGAACCAAGAGGGACGGCCGCAATTCCAGCGGCTTTTTCAACAGAAGTCGGTTCAAATACGACCAAAGCACCAACCTCGCGTGCTGCCAACACTACGGAAATTTTTTGGGCTTGACCAATGTTTCCGTCAAACAGTACACATGTTGGTTTGGCTTCTCTGATATGTTTCTCAATATATTCAGGGTCCATGTTTTTAATAATGTTCATATCCGCACAGGCCACAATCAAATCCCCTTTGCTGTCGTGCATGGCAATATACTGAGCAGTACGTTCTGTCTCAGAAATGATGATTCCTTGTTGATCTAAACTCACAGGAAGAGGAATTTCTTTTTTAAGACCTTCACTAACTTCTTGGAATTCCGTCTTGCCAATAGTTGAGACCAAACGAGTCGTGATTCCATGTTTATGTCCTGCAAACGCACTTGCCTTTGCAATGTTTAAGCCGACACCTCCAAGCGTTCGCTCAGCAGTACCCGGGTATGAAGAAGGTACCAATTTGTCCGCTTCAGCATTAACTTTGCAAGTGACGTCAATCGCCAGACCACCCACTACCACGCAGTTGGAAGACGTGGGAACTTGCTTTGAGAGCTGTGAAGGCTGTAAAGGGTTTAAATACTTTGAACTTTCACGACGGTGCATGGAAATTGTAGAACCGCTGTCTTTGTGGGAAATCTACAAGGAATCAAAAGGTTTCATTTTAGCATTTTATACAAAACAAGGAAAGTTACAAGAGACTATACCTTGAGGGCCGACAGTTCCGTGGCTATTTTAGCACCGATAACAGCGTTGTTGTGAAGGAATCCGACATTGCATTTAAGAGATTCGCCGTTGGTAGCTTTGAGAATAGCGTCAAGTAAGTATGGGGTAATTTCTTTGCCGCTGATGCCGCTCTTATCAGCTTCAATCAGAGCATTTTCAATGACTTTATCAATAAATTCTTTGGGAAGAGAAATGTCTGCAGGAGCGGGGACACATAAAAGAGAGCCTGATTCTAGTCCAAATTGAGAATTGGCGACTATGTAAAATTAGTAAATCAAGCTGGTATCATTGTGATTGACACTTACAAATGATTTCAGCAGCCTCTTTTGGAGTGCCAAAATTGTATGGTGACTAGATATCGTTAGTAAAGACAGAAAAGACAAGGTCATGATTACTCACAGGAACGCCAGAGTCAGGAGAAAAGAATCCTGGAATATTGGTGCCCTTGGGGCCCATCGTGGAGACATGAACACCTGCTGTTTCCAAATATTCCATAGTTTTGGCAATATCCAGAATACTCTTGGGGCCAGAGCAAACAATTCCAATGGGTGTTCTTCCCAGCTCTGAGAGATCTGCGCTAACGTCAAAGTTGATCTCAGCACCACGGTGGACACCACCTAGACCACCTGTCGCAAAAACATCAATCCCAACCTTGTGGGCCAGAATCATTGTGCCTGCAATTGTTGTACCACCGAGAAGCTTTTTAGACAGCACATGAGGAATATCGCGTCGAGACACCTTCACAGGTTTATTCTCAGTGTTTTGCACGGCTTCCGCCAGATGTGTCAGTTGATCCTTAGAAGCACCTACCACACCTTGTCCATTAAAAAATCCAATAGTGGCAGGAACGGCACCATTATTACGGACAGTCTGCTCCACAGCCAAGGCAAACTCCAAGTTTTCAGGGTATTTCAGACCGTGAGTAATGACTGTCGTCTCCAATGCGACCACAGGGGTATTATCATTGATGGCCTGCTGAACCTCAGGGGAGACTGATAGCAGCTTGCTGCTAAAGCATCTCTTTGCGAGAGCGGCAGACCGAGGGAATCTTTGTAGTGTTCGAAGTGTAGCTAATGTCATGTTGGTTTGTGTGCAGTGAATAAAATGGAAAGAAATGCGAGCTCACTCTAAGAGACTGGTATTTATACTCTAACCTTTAAATTGTCGACAGGTGGTGACTCGACAAAGGTGATCCTCGTGGATATCTTGCCTTCTATATCTGGGCTTGATTGGGTGTGAAGAGGATACAATTTCACTTTCTGGAATCCTGATGCAGCGTGGGAAAACAGAACGGCCGACAGGCCATACTGCGGGGCCCTAGCCCTGATTGAAGCCGACGACCTCAGTCCGTCGAAAGCCTGAATGAGCTCAGAGTGGAAAACATGGAAGGAGTAGAGCTAACAAGTAGCATTGTGGAGCTTTGGGAGCCTGCGTCTCAGCTGGGATTTGCAGACTTGGAGGAATCCCAATGGGTCGCAGATTTTGGTGGTGATGATTGATATGAATCAGCCGTGTCATACTGCAATTTATCACTAAAAGAAATAAATGCAAAAACCGCTCTTTATTTAGGGCATCAAGTGCACAAACGTTGGGACCGGACTTTTGGCGCGGTTTCCAATTTTTCAAGTAGAAGTCGAACCTCCGTCAGTTTACAGCCAAACGCGTAAAAACCAGCCTACAACAGACTTCAATCACCAGAACTGAACATTTCATCATCAGGTCCGACAGCCTAAAATACAAGGAATCAGCTATAGAGACCAGAAAGAGAGAATCCTTTTCTGATTCCTACACAAATTGAAGCCTTTTACTTGGTCTCGATCATTTCTCATATCCAATCTTTCATTATTTTTTATTATTTATTTCTAGATAGCTTTGATTTGAACTTCAATTGCAAACACACGCGTCGGACTTCACTTGCTCCGCATCTTACTACCCACTCATTATACCTCTATAGATCCCAAATGTTTTTCCTGGTATGAAGCTTTATGACCAATTCTGTTGCGTGAAGCATCACCCACTAACAAGCCTTCTTTATGTGACTTTTTAGAAAGATTTGTCGCTAAAGCTCACGCTGCCACCAAAATCCTTTGGCCCAGGAATGTCACAAATGCTAAAAACAAAGCTGCTACAAGATGTTGAAGGCACATGTACTGGCCAATTTGGATACATCATCTGTGTCATGGATGGAATGAAGATCGATATTGGAAGAGGCCGAGTCATTCCTGGTAACGGCTCTGCAGAGTTTGAGGTAAAATATAGGGCTATTGTCTGGAGACCATTTAAAGGCGAGGTCGTAGACGGAATTGTTACAACTGTGAATAACCATGGTATCTTTGTTGACGTTGGGCCTTTGCGAGTTTTCATCTCCGGACATGTGAGTTGTCTTTTATTGCAGCTAGTTGGTTATTTTGGCTAACTGGGAACCAGCTCATTCCGTCTGACATGACATATAACCCAACAGCGAACCCACCGGCATACGTATCAGAAGATCAAACTATAGAAAAAGGAAGTAGACTCAGACTCAAAATTGTCGGTGTTCGAGCTGATGTTGGCCAAATGGTTGCCATGTAAGTTGTTTACCCGTGTTGAATCCTCATAAGTCTAACTTTTCTCCAGTGGAACCATCAAAGAAGATTTCCTTGGTGTGTTATAAGCAATATTTTATTATAGCCAGTTAGCTGGAACAAGAAGAAAGGAACTAAATATTCCAAAAAAGAAGACCTATAAACGAAATCAAATATATTTATGACCCTCAAGTGCCATCCCGAGTAGAATGCCAAATGCTGGATCCTGATCTTTCAACTTGAAAAGCTGGCTATCAAACGCTTCTAACCCGCTTATGTTACTAGAGATTTCAATATCTCTGTTCATAGCAACCGCTTGTCGCAAATGCGCTAAAACAGAACCGGCGTGGGAAAACAGTACTGCTGCCATCTCTGGGTTTCTTTTCATCGGATCCCCCACTTCTGGGTAGTCTACAACTATGCGGTTGGACAATTTGGTAAGTGCTAATACCAAATCAAAGCGGTATGCAGGAACACGAGCCCAACCAACCTTAATAAATGCCTCCGCAAGATTGGACGCAGAAATAATTAATTCTGGTGAAAAAGTAACAAGTGGATCACTAAGAGTTCCCGAAACAATTGCAGTCAAAGACTTTAAATGAGGAATGGCGTAAGTTTTCATGTGGGTAAACACAAGGTCTGCAGTTATGTCGAGGTATTCTATTAATGCTTTTGTGTGTGTGTGGCAGTGCGAAATTCCGGTAAGTATTCCGTCCAAAAAATATTGTTGTTGAAGCGAATGTGTTTCAGATTCAGAAGTTGAACAGTAGGATAAAGCCATTATGGCTTTGTAAGTGCTTCTAGAAAGCGGAACAGAAATTGTAGTTGGAGTAGAAGGAGGAAGATAAGACCACGCAGGTTTCAAAGCACTCCACAACACAGGGCAGATTCCAGTACGCATGACATGAGAAGTATTAGCTTGGCAAAGCTTTTGCACAAGATCAGCGCCTTTACGCTTAATAGCAGGATTATGATCATCGACGATATTAAGCACACATGGGACAATAAACGACCAGCTAGATTGAATGCCATTCGTACTACTGTTTGTAATATAAAACTCAAGGAGAGAAAGTGCATACTGGAAATTTGCACGCCAAGATTTTTCATTCCTTTTTTTAGTGTCAGCCAGATACGAGAAATTTCCTTGCCATGCTGGAGCTTTATCGGAATCTGCGCGAAAAACTTTTCTACCTGCAGAAGACACAGAAGGGTGTGAAGAATGATCGACAAATAGAGGTTTTAAGCCAGTCAGAACTGATTCTAAAGCATTGGGGGTCTCGGAAACTTTGGAGGAGATGTGATTGATAGCAGCCTGTAGCTTAGATCGGCCTGGCACTGTGTCTGATATAGACCACGGATAGGATCCATCATCAATGTAGTAGCATAAAATACTCTCCACCAACTTTGAAGGTTCGGAGTCGCAGGTAGTATGATCGAGTTTAATACTTTCTAGCCAGTGAACAGATACCACCATCAATACAGGTAGAGCAAGTTGTACAAACTCTAGTTGAGCATTCCACCTGGGGTTAAAATCTTTTGTAAACTCATCTTGATACCAGATCCATTCTCCTTTTAGTGGCGACACTAGGTCGCCCAGGAGTTGTGTAATTTTGCGGCAATTGTCTGAAGATGGGCCTTGTCTAGTTATCAGTAGGTCGAGTTGGTTCAAACCTGCTTCAAGTTTGGAAATTGGGCATTTTTCTGTCGCAGACTGCTGATCTTTAAGAAGAGCAACTCGGTCCTTCCATCTACTAAACACCTCCAAATTGGCAATAATTTCATCAAATGGTAATGATACAGATAGTTCATTTCTAACTCAAATTAGACCCAATCGATGTGGACAGAAGTTCTAACTTACAGCTTTGACTTTGAAAAGTCAAGGAAATGTAGGGCGTTAACGTCGTCTGCCATGAGTAGTCTATGCCACAATTTAATCTACTTTTAATATCTTTAACGTAAAAATAACTGGGCATAATCTGGTCTCTCGTGAAGGCAAAGTATTTAGTGGATCATGGCAATAGATATTTTTACTCATGAGATCAAAGCAATATGAAATACGGGTAATTGGGGGCCTTGCAGCAGAACTACGGCCATGTTCTAGCAGTATAAAAAGGTTTGAAAATAATTTTTTCAACTACACTATGTACAATATTTTAGACACCAGTGAGACCAAAGGTGTGATTTAATAGTTCATCATGAGATCATTACGAGGAGGGGAGAGAAAAAAACGTCAAGCATTTTCGACATTTATCTCTGGGATTCTTGGATCCTAAAGTTTTGATTAGCACGCAACGTCATTAGAACGCTGACAAAAGATGTTAAAACTTACAGCTTGACGACATTGATATTGGTATCGAGAAATCTGTTGAGGCAGTTGGTGAGGCCTAGAGAGATGCATTAGCAAAAACCGTGAATAGCGAGTTGTATAAAAGACAACTTACAGGATTCCTCAGAGCGGTCCAAAGTGTTGGAAGTAATCTTTCCAGTGATACACTTCTTAAAGCACATGTCTGTGAAGTTGTGAATGGCTAGATATACTTGTGTCAGCTTTCGCGTACTGTTGGGTTGGAGAATTGTTTGACATACACATTTGAACCTTGGACTTGGAGTTCTCAGACTCGACCCACTGCATGATCTCCTTACGAGATTCAGCATCCAAATTGGCAAGAGCTTGTGTGTTAATTTCAGACATGACGAGGACGAAAAGCAAGGCTTGGTGTGTGTTCACTATTCCTTCACATGAGAAATAGCAGCGGGATTGAAATGTAGAAAAGTGAAAATTTCGAGCACAGGGTTGGGGGAAACTAAATCTAAAATTTACGTACTCAGCGTAATATTGAGTATACAAGTTTCACCATGATTGAGCGCGGAAAAATAGACTTCTGTAAGTTTTTTGGGAGACCTTTGACGCGTTCTATAAACGAACCATGGCTCCGTCGACTTCAGGTGAAGTCTTGGGCTCATCATTACCAGGAAATTTACCCAAAGCTCGTGTCCCACGCTTGTCCCTTCAAAAAGCTTTGGCCAGATATGGGGCTCTGGGTGCTGAGACATTGGCAGTATATGTTCATAGTCAGAACAGCATAGACAGCAGCAATATCTCTTTACTAAAGAAAGGCCACAGCAAGTTAGTCGCTTCTGAATCTCTTGACATTGGAATACGGCATGAACGAATTAAACCTTTGGACGATAGTTATGTGAAGGCTCTGCAGCATGAAAGAGCTAAATATATGGCTCGAATTGGGTTAATGCGAAAAGCTGTAGCAGTTTCACCGCCAGAAATAAATTCTCAATCTGAGAAATTGAGAGACCCAGCAATTGAAATTGAGGATTTTCTAGTGCAGCGTGCCAAAGACGTTGTGAAATCATTGGATCAAGGACAAAGTGGTAACATGACTGTTAGTGATCCGTTGCATTCGCATCATGTACTGCTACTAAAATCACGTATTGCGGCTCTACAGGAGTCAATTCAAGGTGGAGGTAGTGAAATCACTGGTGAGACAGATAAATCTTTACCTTCTTCACGGGCCATAAATTTTGCCGTGGCTGTCCGACACCTCAGTAGGTATGTTCATAATTTAACGCAAACAAGGGCCAGGATTGCTCAAGAAGTACTGGAAATTCAGAATGATATTGAATTTGAAGCGCGGCTGGCCGCAGAACTTCGATCTTTGACTCGGATAGTCAAAGAACGGATAGTGCACCTAAAGGGCAATAGTAGCAAGGAGGACCGGCTAACCATTCCAAGAGTTATACAAATGATTGAAGACAAAAAGGCCAATGCTGATAGTGAGTGCAATCGGCTTATGGGATGCTTGAAACATATCATACAAGCCCATTTGGCTCCATACTTGTGTTTGTATGCTCACAAAATTCCAGCAACTACGGCCCGTCAAGCAGATAGCTCTGGCAGTAGCCCAATTCAAAAGCGTCTTAAACCAATGGGTATTGGGAATAGATTTTCCATGTACTCACGGATCCCGCCGATGCGGCCCGCCCGCACTAATTTAGTTGATTCTAACGAGACTGAGATTGATTATTCAGATTCACGGCAAATCTCAACTCGACTACAAAATCTGTTATTAGCATTACTGAATCAGGTTGACCTGAGCACTTCACATACTAAAGTTTCTTATACAGAAATTGCGTCTCATAATGATCCAGCTGTACGACTATTACTAGCGAGTGAAGTGGTGACCCAATTTCCAGGGAACTCAAATTTGATTCGCCTTCGTGATTTTGGCAATCCGTGCTGAAAAATGATAATATAGATGTAATAACAGTACACTACTATGAATGATGAAATAAATAAACAAGAGTATAGCTTCCTATTTTGAAGATTCATTTTGTAAACTCCCAGATACCCAGCCCGGGGGTTAACGATTTCAAGCATGAAAAATCCAAATCATCAAGCGACAAATGAGCCGTCCGTTGCCAAACCTTGTTAACTTTGTACATTTGGTGTTGATGATAATCAAGTAGATACGAATTCATTTCGTATGCTGCTAATGGGGCAACCAGATACGTGCGGACTTTTGCATTGCTTAAAGTCGAAGAATACAATGCTAGTCTTCCCATTATTTCGTTAAGAATAGGTGGAGAGGCTCCCATAAGATCCACAACAGTTATATTTGGAGACAAATTGCGATGAGAAGTGAAATTACTGAGGCTACCAGAAAGTGTACTTTCGGTCATCGTAGTCGAGGTGGTTAGACTTGAAAACTGGTCTGTAGGCAAAATATTAGAAGGCCCCTTGAGGTATGAGAAATCAGTCGTGGATGATAATGGTCGCTCGAGTTCGTTTAAATACGTAAAAACGGGTTGGTATCTGTAAACATTGTCACCGCCACCAGCAAGTGTTTCAACAGGATCAATCGCTTGCACTGATTCTACTGGCTTGCCCAACATCCAAATCGGGGGTGAATAAGTCTTCCACCAGAGGAAAACGCTTGCATCATTACCCGGAGAAGTCATATTAGCTTGTAAGTCTGTAATCTGCGATATAAAAACTTGTGCTGATATAATACCGCCTTGATGTAAAATACCCATTAGAGCGCCCATGAAAATGTTGAAACCAAACCACGAGGCAAAAAACAGGCGATAGTAAGAATTGGATTTGATTAGTACGGTAAAATCTAAGCAGCAGCATAATAGGGGGATAACAGGCATGAGAAAGCGAACTTCTTGGTGCTGAACAAATGAAAGGATTACAAGTCCAGAAATGGCGGATTGAAATGGAAGCGAAGTCAAGTAATTTGTAGAAATTAGTAATATTAATGACGGTCCCAGAAGCTCCGGAAGGTTGACGAGGATATGCTGAAGACGGGAATGAATACCATGAAGTGCGAGATTAGATGTATTCATGTTGTAAAGAAGGTTATTTAGGGGGGCAATGAACAGTTTGGTTTCAGTAGGAGCTGCACGGAGACTGCTCGCACTATCCATAAATTGATTTATTGCACTCGCAGTCTTAATATTAGTATCGAGATTTTGCGCAATTGAAAAGCAGATCGTATCAACATAGATTGCGATTACAGAAGTTAACAGAAAAGCCAAGATTATCGTGATGAGAGTACTTGGATGTCTAAGTAGCCATGGTAGCAATCTGAGGCCGGGGATGAAAAGAAATGCTGGAAAAGTAACTCTATTGAAGATTCCAAAAGAGACCAAGCATCCCAGCAGAAAGGCATCCCAATGGCGGGCAAGCAGGGAATGCCGCTTGATTTTGAATTCATGAATTATCACTAGGCACCAAAGAAGCAATACAGTTTCCACGGAATTGGAAAAAGTATGCGATTGATAGGTCCAACTAACGTAGGATGTACCATAAAAAAACAGAGCAGCCAGACGGTGTTGTTTAGACTGCGTAAGCCTGTCAATTGCCATGTCGGAAAGAATCCAATTCCCCAGGCTGAATACTAGACGAAGTGCATAGAGAACAACAATGGGATCTACCTTCTGGCTTGAAGCTAGCATTACTTCAATGAAAGCCATGGGTAGGCCGTATACAATCCAGGCTACAAAGTATGACCGCGCAGGGGATTCATTGGTAAATTCCCATGATTTCTTAGTGGCCCAACCAAAAATGTAGTCCGCCAGCGCTTCTGGACCCTGAAAATGTTCGTCAGGATGAATGTAGCTAGTTGAAAGAGAAAAATAAGTTTTCAATATGATGGAAATCAAGAACACGGTTCGCCAATGCCACGCGGTTCCAAAAACCTCAGGGTGGTTTAGCAAGGACTTTTTGCCAGGAGAGACAGATCTGGCGGGCATGATGGGGATATGAGGAGTAAAGAGTAAAAGTAGCAACTAAGGAACACTAAAGTGCACAGCAGGCGAGCATGGTAAAGAGACCCGGGGTAGAAGAAGGAGTAGAAAATGTAAATATTGCGAAAGACAGGGCCTTTATGTTTTCCGTCAAAAGCGAAATCCTTTCCAAACAAACAGATGGTATTTTCTGAGGAGGTGTTCGTGGCATTCAAGGGTAAGGAGCTAAATGCTTACTCATCCGCACGTCATCCGATCTTGTTGACGATGAGAATTCTGGATATGCCAAAAAACTTCAGTCAGTGCTCAGGAGACTCATGGAACCGAATGACTCTACTCGGGAGTTAGCGATAAACATGTCACTTGAGAATACAGAAAAAGTCACCCTAAATATCAATATACGTACTGCTATGAATGGATGGCAGCTCGCTGGAATTCCTCAACACTAAACGGTGAAGCGGTCTGCTCTTCAACCTGCTCTATGCGCCGAGGAAGGACTTCTACGTAAGTTGACGGAACATATCCTGTACGGCCATCACGGGTCCGCACACGCCACCATTGAGATGGCTGACCTGAAAGGTCTTCTTTAGCCATTATAGCCACTAGATCACCTTTATGTAGCTCTAGTTCGACTTGGGGGTTTTCAGGAACAAAATCATGAAGCGCGCGGCAAAATTCCAGTTGAGACGGGTCAATGGGAGTGTGAGACACTGGGTCCGTAAGCATTGATTGACGTAGATTTCCATGCTCATCGTACATTTGCCCGTGCTCTTGTTGCTGAGAAGCTGTTAAAGACTGAATGAGCTTGTTTAGAAGATATGGGAGACCAACTACTGCAGCTAGAAAAAACACTAGAGGCTTATAAGAAGGGCGTTGCCCGAGAGGGGGTCGCGCCGTGGGAGACTGAAATTGCGCAAAGGATTCTGGGGTGATACTATTTGAGCTCTCTGATTCTGGTTCAACGGGAATTGGTTTGCCTTGGATTTTAGCGACAATTTTTTTGAACCATCTCAGGACAGCAAATATACCCAAAATGGAGCCAAGCGAGTTCCTTAAGTGACCAAACTGCTCAGCTACCGAAATCATTGCAAAGAAAGAAGAATGGGTAGCCATATAAGTGGATTCCAACATCTGTGCAAATCCACCGAAAGCACCCACAATTGATTCTATCAGCTGAAAAGTCGCCGCAGTGCTATTCTGAAATCCTCCATGCATGTTTGGATCACCATTGGGTCCCATCATTCCTCCATAACCACCACCGTAACCGCCGTAGCTTCCACCGTACATTCCTGATCCATACCGCGAGTACGGTGAAGAGTATGAGCCATAGCTGCCCGCGCCATAGCCTGCGCCATATGAACCGTACCCGCC
>JAKVQY010000431.1:0-13821 GCA_030463045.1 Geotrichum macrosporum
CAACAAAATTTGCATGAACCTTTATAGCTAGTAATTATTACATTCAAGATGGCTTGAGATTTATTTTTGCTGAAAACTTAGGAGTGAGTGATCACAAGCTTGGGTTTTCACTATTCGGGGATATAGTTTATAATAGTACAGTTGACGGTATAGAATATCTTAAACTAGGAGGGAGAACAACTTTTTGGGCCACCTCAGAATTCCAAAGTAGAGGTAGCAACACCTACACTTTGATGGACACAAAGATTCTTCCAGATGATATTGAAGTTACGATAATGCTTAAATCATCTAACTCACCAAATTAAGTAAAAATTCTCAATTTCTTTGCTCAACTTATTAGACTGTTTTCAAATGTTTGTACTTCAAACTAAAAATAATGGAGGTTGTAATTACTTAAATGGGTTAAAGATTTATTACCTTACTATAAATGTTACAAATCACATTTAAAAAATTATTCGAGAGCTGATGTAAATGCTTAGAAGGCGGAGAAAAAAGCGTATGACGCAAATTTTAGTGATGAGTAGACGGATAACGTGAAAAAACATGATTAAATGATACCTAGCTCAAGTTTTAATTGCCAGATGAAGAATAACTCTTCTCTCAAAGATTGAGTCGCTACTGTGACTTACAGACTATATTTGTTAGTTATATAAGCTAAACATAAAAATACAAGAGGCAAATTATTATTTGCAAACTTCTGCCTAAACTGAGAGTTCCAAAAAAGCAGTGCCAAAAACCGCTGTATTATTCGACAAGCAAAACGCATGGTGTAATTTCAACTGAGCGTACTTCAAAAATGTTGGTATATTCTACACAGTCATGTATTTTTGAGCCACGAAAAGCTACTTGTTCAATTATTACTTTGGCTGAAATTTTCTTTTTTCTTTTTAGCCCTCGACCAGTGTATTTTTATTTTTTTTATTTTTCTTATGAGGTAGTATTATTTGATATTTATAATAAAAATCGAGTTTTGTCAGCTGCTGCGTAATTGTGAAATTTTTTCTCCCAATGTTTTTTTTTGTCTAGCTTTTGCAAAAAAAATACGAGAATTGTATCAACGTTTAAAAATATATATATACATCTGCGAATTTCATTAGCATATAAAAATGTCACAACCGGAAGCTGTAGTCCCGGCGTGGAAGCGACTTGGGTTGAAAGTTAAAGAAAATATCAACAAAGATCCATTAACTGGTACTTTCCAAGCTACGAAGCCCAGCAACGTCAATAGCACTAAGAAACGAACTTCAACAGATGAACAGACGACGCAGAAGAAGCCACCAAAGCGTGTGAAGCTTCCGAAGACGGAGCGTAAACCTCCACCTGAAGCTGATCAACTTGTTTATTTAAGACAGTATCACACGGATCGTCTAAACTGGAAGTTCTCCAAGCAGAAACAAAACTGGATTTTACGGAGTGTTTTTAATAGCACAAGTACTACTGGAGGGGTCCCTGACGAATATAAGGAAGCGTTGATGGCATATTTGGAAGGACTACAAGGCAGTGCAAGAGAACGAATCGTGCAGGAGGCTCAACAAGTAGTTACTCAGTGGAATGAATTCATGACTGCAACTCTGGAGGAGGAGACCTTAAAAGAAGACAAGTCAGAAGAGCCTACACATGCAAAGTCAACTACAGGAGAGGAACAAGAAAATAAAGGGATTTTAAAGTCTACAGACATTGTTAGCCAGGGAAAGGCTGTCGTGCCACCTAGCGAACCTAAAGCCAGACTGGCGGGAGCAATTTTGAAAAGTCTGACTGGAAATGAAGTGAAGCTTGAGCTACTTGAAGAAGATGAGCATGAGTGTATTGCTGAAAAATTTCCTAGGCTTCAGGTTTCAGATAAGGCGGGCTGCGACAAAATGGAAGAACAAAACGAAGAAGAGCAGGACACTGAAAAGGAAAAGAAGGAAAAGAATGATAAAAACCAAAAGAAGGACAAAAAGGACAGGAAAGTTGAAAAGGCAAAAAAATCAAAAAAAGAATCCAAGTAATGTTCAATATTTAAAAATCATATACATGTCTAATCATCGTTTGGAAATGCGAATAGATGAGGTTGAAATTTAATTATATCTTACTAGTGACTTTTATGAGTCGGGAGAGAGATTGAATACACACGATAGCAACATCTATTACTTAGTGACCCTCCTTCTCGATCTTGCCACCAGTAAGGAATCTGGGGTGACGGGGGTCATTGTAAAACTCAGCAGCTGCCTAGATGTTAATTCATTAGCCAGTAAAAAGGTGGCCAGAGTACATACAGTTCATGGAGGCAGTGGCAGCCTTGGAGATACCGTAACCAACAATGGCAGCTTTCACCAAAGATTTGGGTTAGTTTAAATTTTGCTAACTATAAAATAAATCAGCACGTACCGGCAGTGAAGAAGGGCCAAAGAGGCTTGACTATAGATGAAGAATTAGTCACTGTAAGAACAACAGGATTCAAGCACGCCTGATTGAGACATACGAATTGGGGTGGGGTACTTCTTGAAGTTGCTGAGGAAGGCCATTGTTGCTCAAGATGCTGGAGATATTTTGACGAGAGATGGTGGTGAAGAGAGAAGAGAAAAGAAGTTGGGATGGAAATTTTGGGAGCGAGTGAAGTTCAGCCAATCAGCTGAGAGTTCTGAGAAGGCAAAGATTTGGGACACAATTAAGTTACCCTAACACCTAACCCTATCAATATTTACTTTGTGATTCAAACCCACATTTAGCTGAGGGTGTTGAACTAAAACCTGAAATGAAATAAAGACTGGAATAGTTAAAAAAGTGTGCAATTTTCAGACGCGAGCTTTCATTCTACAAAGTAGCTGGAGTCATTATTACTACCTCCAATTAGCTAGAAATCAATTAATGCACACACAATTTTATGAACATGACAACAGCCCTTTTCTAAATGTTTCTAACAGCTGACCCTGATCTTCCAAACCAACGCTAATGCGAATCAAATTTCGGTCAACACCAAAGTTTTCCGCCCAGTCCAATTCCTGAAAATGTGCCAGAATGGCATACGGCGAGGTCAGTGTAAAATTGGTTCCCAAAGATGGCCCTTTTGCAGTTACGACGCTGTCATAGAATATCCGCGCATTAGCGGGTTCTTTGAACACAATAGAAAGCAAACCTCCATAACCTCCTTCTTCTGTAGTACCACTGCTGGTCTTGTGAGCTTTGACTCGAAAAACGTCATAGTGCTTACGCGAGGAATTTAGCTTGGGATAAAACACATCCTTGATGAACGGGCTGGATGCAAACAGTTCAGCTACCGCCTCTGCAGTGCTGTTGATACGCGAACTGCGCTCTGCAAAGTCTCGGCTATTCCGCTCAAGGTAAATTGCGTCTTCCGCCCAAAACGTATCCTCGTATTGTTCTTCTAACTTGGCCTTCAATGCATTGTAGTATTTTCCAGTGGGGTTCAATACCAGACTACCTCCCATGACGTTGCTGTCACCGCTAAATACTTTGGTCAAACTGCTGGCAACCATATCAGCGTGTGGCAAAACATGAATGTTCAAAATGTTGCCCACTGTTTCATCTATAACAATAAAAAAGCCATATTTGTCTGCTAACTTTCTAATTGACAACAGATCAGGACTCTTTAGCAATGGGTTTGATGGAAACTCGCAAAAAAGGGCTAGTATCTTCTCGCCTCCCTCTAGCAACTGTGTCAAGTCTGCCAAACTGCGCTCATCTCCATGGCCCAGGAAATGGAAGCCTGGCCCAAATTTGGCCAAAATGTTCTTCGTGTCCACGTACGGAAAACCATAACATACACTTTTGAGATCTTCACCAACTGCTAAGGCAGCACGATGTGCACTAAATATACTTGCCATTCCCGTAGGATACAGATAGACATCTTCTTTGCTAACCTGGAAATCACTTCCGCCGCTCTCATTGATTTTTCCAGAAATACGTCTTTTCAATGCAAGTTTAGCTTCCTTTTCAAACGAAAGATCAAGGTTTCGACCAAAGCGCTCCTCTAGAAAGACAGACGATTCTCTTTCAGGTTTCGGTTGTTGCCCATCTTGCGCAATGTCGCTCAAAGCCACACTTTGTGGCGAGTGTTTATGGTATCCACAACATTTAGACCCGGGCCTTGACGTACACCCTCCAGGAGTGCTATGATTACACGGTGCCTCAGTGCCAACAAGCCGATCCAAGCAATATTCGGCCATGCGCGAGGAAACTCCTTCTCCAGAGTGTTGCCAATAGGCCTTGGCCAAGGCGTATTCAGACTTGGGAAAAAAAATAACAGCAAACTGCGCATCAATTGCCTCTGGAGCAGGAGGGGTACTAAGTTGAATGATGCGAATAGAAAGGTTCGAGACAGTTGCGTATTGCTTCATGAAATCGCGGCAGCGGCATGCAATAGCATACGTTGGAAAAATAAAAGACTTTTCACCATCTCGAGCATACTTATCTTCAAGAAATTTTGAAAGCTATCAGATTGTTAATAAGGTCAAATTGTAAATGAAAAAATTAAAAGAAAATTTCACTGCTGCCAGTGCAATTAATCCAAACCTTTTGAATAATGGAATGAACAAAAAATCTAAGACCGACAGTTAAAAAAAAAATTAATAATAATAAATTTGCCCAGAGGTGCTGAAGGAAGAAATTTAACTTACCGAGGGTATCCAGAAGTCATTTTTTTGGAAACCCAGTCCTTGCCTTCCTCATAGGCGATATTAGCAGCCCAGGTTGGAAGTGTCACCGAAACAGCATGAGGAGTGTTGGCTGGAATAGGGCAGCCCACTTCTGTAGGAGGCAAAAGAGGAAAAGGCATGATATGAAGTGCAATATAGAGATTCACAGACAAATCAGAAAATGCTCTACTTTAATTTTGAAAATAAGAAGAAGGAAATAGTTTTACTTGATAATGAAAAAGGCATTTATGGCAAGAGTGACTAAATGGTACATGTGCCCTAACCTCATGAGTGGCTTATCCGCCTAATCTTCCTACATCAACTAAAACATCTGTCAAACCCGTCTCTTTGCGTCTGTAGCTGGGTAGTAAGTGAAGCTGCTTTTGTTTAGCAGGCAAGACCTGATTGATGTACATTTCATCTAAGAAAATTCAGCTTCCAAATTTTTTTTTTTGTCGGAAAACTGTGGGAATCTGCTGGTTTGCTCCATTCAAGTAAATGCCAGTGTGTCACTCTGCTTTTTTTTTTTTTTTCTATCTTAAATACTCATCACGTGATGTTTAATTCAACTTCAGAGGGGTTGATGATCTGGCATTTGGGTAGTTTCTTTCTCTTCTCTATTTCCTTAAGGCCATCATTATTGTCATTGTTCGCCTGTGTTTACTTTTATTTCTTTAATTCGAGCATAGGTCGGCTTTTATTTTTGTTTTCCATTCTAGTACATTAGGTAGTCAATGGTCAATTTCTTCTGAGCTACTTTTATCTTCATATAACACATGAGCTTCTCATTGCCAAATAAGGTCCCCAACTTTGGATCAGCCGTCAGAGAGGCAGAGAACCAATTCTGGCAAGCTACCCGTGGAACCACTGACCGGGAGCTCCCGTTATACAAGGATAAGCCTTATGGAGTTGACTTCAAGCATGCTGAACGAACCCGAAAGCGCCAGAAGATTGGTATTTTTGCAGTTTTGATTTGCATCCTTTTCTATTTGGTCTATGCTTTTGGCCAATCCCACTCAGATTCTCCCAGTGAAAGGAAAAACACTAGTAAATCCTGGTTTTCTGGTTTTTTTGCTGAGAAAGAAGAAATCTCATGGAAGTCTCGTCAGGAAGCCGTTAGGAATGCATTCATCAAATCCTGGAAGGGTTACGAAAAGTACGCCTGGGGCAAGGACGTGTACAAGCCAGTCTCTAAAACGGGTGTCAATATGGGGCCTAAACCCTTGGGTTGGATTATTGTTGATTCTCTGGATACATTGAAATTAATGAATCTTAATGATGAGCTTGGCCGTGCTCATGATTGGGTCAAGAACGAACTCAATTACGATATGGACTATAATGTCAACACATTTGAGACCACTATTCGCATGCTGGGCGGTCTTTTGTCTGCTCACTATCTTACCGGAGACGATATGTATTTAGACAAGGCTACTGATCTTGGTAACAGGCTGCTTGGCGCTTTTGAGTCGCCCTCTGGACTCCCGTATGCTTCCGTTAACCTCCACTCCTCTCATGGAGTCAAATCACACACTGACAACGGTGCGAGCTCGACAGCGGAGGTCGCTACTCTGCAACTTGAGTTCAAGTATTTATCCAAGCTTACTGGTGAGCCACTTTATTGGGAAAAGGTTGAAAAAATCATGTCAGTGCTTGACAACAATCATCCTAAGGATGGCCTGGTTCCCATTTATGTAAATCCAGATACTGGAGAGTACCAAGATGACAATATTCGTCTTGGATCCCGAGGCGACTCATACTATGAGTACCTCATCAAGCAGTATTTGCAAACTGAAAGTCAAGAGCCTGTGTATAAATCCATGTATGACGAAGCCATGGAGGGGGTGAAAGTCAATCTCATTCAACAATCCGAACCCAGCAAATTAACATTTATTGGAGAGTTGCCTAATGGCCTCAAAGGTGAAATTTCCAATAAAATGGACCATCTTGTGTGCTTTGCGGGCGGAATGCTTGCTCTTGGTGCTACTGAGGGTCTCACTGTTGATGTCGCCCGCCGCATCAAATGGACCTCCTCGCAGGAAAATGATATTCGCATGGGCATGGAGTTGACACGCACTTGCTATGATATGTACGCGAAAATGCCCACTGGCCTTTCACCAGAGATTGTTCACTTCAATACCGATCCCTCAAAATTGAAGGACTTTTCCGTAAAGCGTCTAGATGGACATAACCTGCAGCGACCTGAAACTGTTGAATCACTATTCATTTTATGGCGCATCACTCATAACCCTATCTACCGCGAATGGGGCTGGGAGATCTTTAAGGCCTTTGAGAATTTTACTCTTCTAGAAGGCGACGCAGGCTATGATTCACTGGACCATGTTAATACCGAAACACCAACCAGCAGAGACAACATGGAATCTTTCTGGCTTGCTGAGACCTTGAAGTATCTGTACCTCCTATTTGACGACTCTGAGGAAGAAAAATTGCCATTGACCGATGTGGTGTTCAATACTGAAGCCCACCCATTTCCCAAGTTCAGTATGGGTTCTGTGTTTAAAACGGACTGGGCACGAACTGAGCCTGGCAGTAAGCCACCAGTGCCTTCTATTGTCCCCAAGTCAAATCCCGAATTGGAAAATAAGAAAAAGAAGGTTGTAAAGGTCATAGAGACCGAAACAGTAACTTTGTAGTCAAATATTTCAAATTTATTTAAACAATTCTTTTTCTAAAAACGTTTTTAAGCTAGACTAAACTTTACTAACTTCTTGTACCCATCAACGCTCTCATCTAACTCCTCAATAGGAACAAATTCGTGGTCAGAGTGAGCTACCTGGATGGTTCCAGACCCGTACAAAAAGCGTTTAAACGACCCGTTAAGATAAGGGACATCAGTACAGTACTTGAGTACAATACTGTCAAACCCCTCAACTTTATAGTCCAGTAGCTGAGGATCAACAGAATGAAGACCGGTAACAGTCAAATTCTCAGTGGTATCAGCGATTTTGTTAACGATCTTGACAATCTCTTCAGTATTTTCGGCAACGCGAATTGCAATAAATGCCGATGCCTTCTCAGGAATAACGTTTGCTACAGTATATTAGATTCTATTAGCGCAACAAAACGACCTTTTCACTTACCTGCAACACCTCCAGCTAACTCTCCAATGTTTATGGTTGATTCTCCGAGCAATTTTGAGTCGGGCAATTTGGTTTTTAGCAACCTGGCAAGGGCATTCACCAGGATTTCGTTAGCATTGATTCCAAGTTCAGGATATCCGGAATGGCTGTAATTGTTAGAAATGATCATAACAAAAAAATATTACGTACGCTGCTTTTCCATCGACATTGTAGTTGAATAAAACAATTCCTTTATGGCCAACTCCAAGTTTCATTTCAGTAGGCTCACCAAAAATGACTGATTTCCAGGAGCTGACACCCAAGTTCTCATTGGCGTATTGCATACCTGGTCCTCCAACTTCCTCTTCTACAACGAATAGAAGAGCAACATCGTCATTTTCAACAGCACCTTCAGCAAAGAGTTCTTCCAGTGCAGTGATCATGGCTGCGACGCAATTCTTATCGTCCACGGATCCTCGACCATAAATGCGATTTTCTTCAATACGATAGGGGAAAAAAGGAGGAACTGTATCTATGTGTGACGTTAAAAGCACTTTTGTGTCGCGCTTGCCTTTATAAGCATACAAGTTGGCGCGCTCTCGGCCCTGCTTCTCAGGAACCACCTGCCACTCAACAGTGTATCCCAATTTCTCAAGGTATCCCTTTAAAAAAATTCCAACAGCCTTTTCTATTGAACTCGTCAGCTTATCCCAGTCACTTAATACTTGCGCCTTACCATTTCCAGAGATGGATTCAATATCTATGAGTTGTTTGTGAAGATTGAAGAGTTCTTTGCGGGGGCCATTGAGATGAGAGGCTATAATACTAATTAGAAATTTTTTATACTGAAGCCACGAACAAAATCCATACCAACGATATCAGAAACCATGGTGAGATTATAATATGAAGGAAAAGGAAGGTAGCCAGGAAAAGCTGAAGTAAAAATCTTTCTTGCAAAAATGACGAATTGTGATTGATTTTAAGTAAATTTTGTAGTGATAAACAAGAAATCTGCCCTACACAACTTTAACATTGGAATCACTATAAACTGTGCTCCAGTTTTGATATATGCAACAAATATTGTCACGTGCACCCATACAGTTTTTAGCATTTATCGATTATTTTCCCTGTGGGCTTCAGAATTCCTGCCTTCTCTGCTGATTTAACTATTACTTTTTCAGCCATGAGCATACTTAATGATATCGCATATTTCATATCCGACTGGGATGAAACTATCACAGAGTCCGATTCAATGCATCTAATAGGGAAGGCTGCCTACAGTCAGAAACCTTCATTTGAACCTGAGTGGAGCTTTTTTGCAAACGCATACATGGAAGATTACATGACCCACAAGAAAGCATTTGAGTCTGAGCACGGACACTTAAATGGCCTGGAGAAGGAACTCAAGTTTCAGACTAACATGGCGAAAATTGAGCAAAAAAGCGTGGAGCGCGTGGAGGGCTCTGAACTATTCAAGGGCATTCCAGTGTCCTCTATCCGACGACAGTCTGAGCAAGTGACAATACGATCAGGTTGGTGGAAGTTAGCTGCGGAGCTACGAAAGCGAGGTGTGCCGATAGCTATTGTTAGTGTCAACTGGTCAGGTGAAATGATCCGTGAAGCATTTAGACAGCATGGGTACGTTACTGACGACCCAGATAGTGCAAAAAATGATGTTACTGTCTTTGCAAATGAAATTGCACTTGATGATAATGGGATTGCGACGGGAAAACTAAGCCGGCTGCCCCAGGATGACTTGAAACTGAATGATTTACGTACAGGCTGCGATAAAAAGCACTTTGTAGCGCATATTAAGGCCGAGGTCCAGCGGAAGTCTTTGGCAGAGAGACGCAAGGTAATATACTGTGGAGATAGCGGGACCGACTTCCTAGCACTACTTGAAGCGGACGTGGGGATTGTGGTAGCAAAAATAGGTCTTATTGAAAAATTCGAAGAGCATGGAGTTAAAGTTCAAAGATTACCTCAATCGTCGACCGACCGCAATGAAGACAGCCGAAAACAATTGTATTATATCAAAGACTGGAATGATATTCTCCCAGCATAAATTCATCTAACAGAGCAATTTATATTTTTTCCCTTTAAATGGTGTCTTGTTTATTTGGAAATCTTTCATTTTTTCGTTTGCTAAATAAACACTGTTTTCTCAAATATAATAAAATTTAATAAATGGGTAATAAATGGGCACCACATAGAGCAAAAGATTTTAAACTCCCAACTATAAACTAGTTTATTTGTCGGGAGGACTCCAAGTCCTCAATAGACTTGGAAGTTCATCTTGTCCTGCATCATAATTGGAATTCCTTTTTTTTCTTCTACTTTTATATTGAGGTTAAATGTTAGGGACAAACGAGACCTCGAGAAAACGAAAGTTGTATGTTGACGAAGGAAAGCGGGGCAAAAAAGCAAAAGGCGCTGAATGTCCCAAAGGTATCTTTTCAGGCTTGGTATTCTGTAAGGGCGGCTAAGAACACGCTATATGATTATTTACTAACATTCCAGTACTCGTTCCGCACGCTCGAACTAAATTATTTGCTGTAAAGAAACAGGTATACTGCGATGCCGGTGCAAAGATTGCTGATAGCGCGGAAGATCCAGATATTACGCACTACATTTTAATTAAAAAATGGAAGTTAAATGATGTTCTGAAAAGTCTCAAGATCAGAGGCGTTCCTCCAGGAATTGATCTCCTGAGTGATGAATGGGCAGCAGACTGCATTGAGCAAGGCAGACTAGTGAGTACTAGCAAGTATCTTATTGAAGAAGTTATGCAATCTCAACCAGAAAATGTACTTTGGGGAAATAAAGCAAGCAGTGAGAAGAAAGAGGCTGCGAATCAAAGTGATGAATTTGAAAATAAAACTGATTCCTTAGCGTCAACTGGGTTCACGGAGGAGTCAAAGAACAGGACAGGTTCTATGCCTTCTAATAATGGGCTATTTAATGGTGAGCTAGATGCATTCATCAAAGAAGCAGGTACACATGGTCTTATCGAAGGTTATCTAACGTCTGACGAAGACGAGGATGACAACAACAACAACCAGAAAACAGAGCGAAACATTTCTCGGACTAAATCAGAAAGAGAACACGAAGAGAATAAATGGACGCCGAATGCTGTACTACTAAGCAAGTCACCGAATCAGAATTTAAATGAGAATCCAAACTGGCGCACTATTAAGATCGTACGTAGTGGGAAAGAAAAGGCAGGTTATTTTTACTAATTTTATTTAGTTTAAGCTATTGAAGAAATATTACGAACACAGTGGAGATGGATGGAGGTCATTGGCATACCGAAAAGCAATTTCATCGTAAGTCGTAGAAAATAACAAAACTGACACCTACTAATCAAAACTAGACTTGGGCAACAAAAAAAGGAAGTCAAAACGGCTGAAGAAGCAAAAAAGTGAGAATGAAGAAGTTTGAGTAGATAAGTTCTAACACGTTGTCAGATTGCCTGGGTTTGGTACTAGGCTTGCTAACAAACTAGAGGAAATTGTTACAACTCATCATCTCAGGAGACTAGATGAAGTTAATGAAGATGAAATCACTAAAGTTAGGACTGTTCTAGAAAAAATTTATGGCGTAGGAACTAAAACTTCTCTACTTTGGTACAAACAGGGAACTCGGACGTTGGAAGACGCCAGTAAGCGAACTGACTTGACTCCTGTGCAACGCATAGGTATAAATCATTATCATGATTTCCTTCAGAAAATGTCTCGAAAAGAGGCAAAAGACCATTTTGACATTGTCGAGAGAGCGGCCCGTAAACTCGATCCTGACTTGCAATGCTATTGCATGGGCTCATACAGGCGTGGACGCCCTGAATGCGGCGATATCGACATTATCTTGACTAAGAAGAGGGGCAAACTGGACGATTATACCAGTGATAACGATAAAGAACAGCTCTTGAAAGAGCTCCGGCGCATTTTATTGAAGCTTGTAGTTGTACTTTTTGACCACGACTTTTTAAAGTGCACACTCTCCGGTCCTGACCCACGCTCTTATGGCGATGTTGTAGAACGCATGGAGGAGTATTACAACTCAGCGATCACCATGGGGGGTTTTGGCTATGATGATTTCTCAAAATGGTATGGCGCGTCCATGCTTAAAGATGTTGGGATTTGGCGTAGAATTGACTTCCTTATTGTTCCGCCACAAGAGCTGGGTGCTTCGCTCATTTATTTCACTGGCAATGACTTGTTTAATCGAACTATAAGACTTCTGGCACAGAAAAAAGGATACAGACTGAACCAGCACGGCTTGTTTAAATACGTGATTCGGGTAAAAGGCAATACAACTACCAAGGGACAACTAGTTGAGGGTGCAAATGAAAAGAAGATTTTTGAAATTCTAGGAATTCCGTACAGAGATCCCAACAATCGAAACGTCATGTAGGTAAAAGTATTATTGTCATTTAATTCCGTTTATAAACCAAAAACATTCAAGTCATACATATTAAGCCTTCTCGGAGAGAGTAGCAACACCGGGAAGTACTTTGCCTTCAAGGAGCTCTAGAGAAGCACCGCCACCTGTGGAAACATGAGAGAGCTTATCCTCGGCACCAAACTTCTTGGCAACAGTAGCAGTATCACCACCGCCGATAATGGCAGTAGCACCGCCCTCAACAGCAGCTACAACAGCATCAAGAGTAGCCTTGGTACCGTTGGCAAAGGCATCGAGCTCGAAAACACCGGGAGGACCATTCCAAAGAATAGTCTTAGACTTAGCAATGGCTGCCTTGAAAAGCTCGACAGACTTCTCACCGACATCAAGACCGAGCCATCCATCTGGAATACCTTGGGCATCAGTTGCAGTCTCAACCTTAGCATCCTTGCCAAATTTGTCGCCAATAACGTAGTCAACGGGCAAAACAATTTCAACATTGTTCTTCTTGGCCTTCTCAACCAAATCGGCGACAATCTTGGATCCCTCCTCGTCAAACAGAGAGTTACCAATCTTAACATTCTCAAGAGTCTTCTTAAAGGTGAAAGCCATACCACCACCAATGATGAGAATATTAACCTTAGAAAGCAGGTTGTCAATCAACTGAATCTTGTCAGAGACCTTGGCTCCACCGAGAATAGCAAGGAAGGGACGCTCAGGATGCTCGAGAGCCTTGGCAAAGTACGTAAGTTCCTTAGATACGAGGAAACCTGCGGCACGCTGGGGAAGATCAAGTCCAACAACAGAGGAATGGGCACGATGGGAGGTTCCAAAGGCGTCATTAACATAGACATCAGCGAGTCTGGTAAGAGAGGCGCGGAACTCAGCAACCTTGGCAGGATCGGCCTTTTCCTTCTTGCCATCGACTTTTCTGGATCCTTCCTCCTCAATGTGAAATCTGACATTCTCAAGAAGGATAATCTCACCACCAGTGGCTTTGTTAACGTATGCTTCGGTTTCAGATCCAACGGCGTCGTGAAGGAATGTGACTTTGGTGCTCAAAAGAGACTCAAGCTCAGCGGCAACCGGCTTAAGAGAGTAATTTTCATTAACCTCTCCGTTGGGGCGACCCAAGTGAGAAGCCAGAATAATGGCCTTGGCACCTTCAATTGAAATTAGAACAGAAACAATTGCCTGAAAATTAAAAAAAAAAAAATATGCTCACCTTGCTCCTTGGCATACTTAATGGAAGGAAGGGCAGCAACAATTCTCTGATTGTTGGTAATTGTCTTTCCGTCTAAAGGGACGTTGAAGTCTACATGGATTGGAAGAAAACAAAAACCAAGTTAGTTCGCCAATTCGTGTTCTAAATCTGTTTCAGTCAAGACGTACCGACGCGAATAAAGACACGCTTGTCCTTTAGATTGAGATCCTTGATTGAGAGTTTATTTACGAGAGACATGTCAAATACTGTGATTTTAGAGACTGGAATTAATGGTCAAAAGGAGAGCGTAAAGGATATGGAAAAAAAAAAAAAACCTGGGTAACACGTGACACGATGGGTACATCGACAACAACCGCGTACAAATACACAGACGAACATACCACCATGCACGAACATGGCCAGACAGACCAGTCAAGAGGTGACAACCGGACTGGTGCTGCACCTGGCGTCGTGGCACCAGCTCATGCGCGCAAACCAAGAA
>JAKVQY010000432.1:0-13877 GCA_030463045.1 Geotrichum macrosporum
AATAACATGTTTGGTTTCCCTCAAGTGCTTGGATCAAATCCAAGAGAAATCTAGCGCCATTGCTCATTTGAGAATTACCATCATATAATGCAATTCAATTGCATTCTGCAGAAGGTCTGTATCAAACAAATAGTTAGACTAATGCCTTCCTTTATGTTATATAGTCTTTCATTTAGAAAGAGTATTTTACAATACCACCATCAATTTTTTTTTTAATCCCACTAGGAAACAAGACTAAAGACTTGGAGAAAAACATAAAAGCTACTGATAGTACCAGCTTCAAAAAGACTGGCAAAAGGGTGTGTAAAGCGAATAATGAAAATTATACAGCTCAAACTTTAGTCACATTTTCTCTGCTACAAAGAACAAAGAGCTTTCATGAAGCTAAAGAGCAATGGGTCTCATCAAAGACCGGGATAACTCCGACGTCTCATAACGCGAAAATTCTGTGGTGGAGTATTTCACCATTTTTTACTAGGCTTATTTTAAAAATTTGTATTATTGCTTTCTCATCTATCCACTATATTTTAATTGCATTCAATTGAGTGATTCTGTAATTCCAGTATCCATTCCTTAATGGTAAATACACTTTCAGCAATTCAAGAGCACGTTTTGCCTCCTCAATATGACGATCTTGCTTGTAAACTTCGGCCAATAGTTCCAAAGCATGAGTTGATTTTATTTCTGATTGTTTGTCAATTGGTGCATACTCTGTGCAAAGATTCAAAAGCTGGAATCGATTTACTTTACCTTTTTCAAACAGGCCCAAAAGATAATTCCAAGCTGCTTCATTTTGAGATGCTTTAGATATTGCATTTTGGCAAAAGTCAAAATCGCTCCTTGAGTTGTAAGATTCTTCATGTTTCGGCAGAGAAATAATAAAATACCGATATGACCAGGCCGAGTTATTGTAGACATCTTTTGAGATGAGATTTTGGACATACTCTAGTTCAACTGATAGCGGAACTTGATACTCATCTGGTGTATTCAAAACAAGCCACTGTAAATGAGACCAAGCGTGATAGTTTTTTTCATCATGTGACAGAATTTCAAGCACGATGTTTCTTTCCATAGTATAAAAAAATCTCATTAGAGCCGATTTCCAACTTGGTTTCAAGCACTGTCGGTAGTGCCAGATTTGATAGTTCTTTGATGTTCTTGCAGTTATTTTATTCAGCCAAACGTAATCTTCTATGATTGGGGTTTTAGCATTGATTTCAAGCACCTTGCTTGGCTCTTCATTAAGAATAACTGGTAAAGTATTCTCGTGTGAAATGACTTCAGGTCCGACCGCTCGCAGCGTTTCAAGCCTATAATTCCACGCTGTAACGTGTGATGGATTCATTTCAATGATGTCTCTGGTAAGAGCTAGCACACGAGGTGAGGTTTCACCTTTGGCCATGACTGCACGAAGGTATCCTCCTGCTTGAGAGTAAGTTTCAGTGTAGGCTATTTGTACAAGAGGTTCTTCTCCATCATCCTGAGGAATTACCTTTATATCAGTCCATTCAAAATTCACTGCTTGGCTCATGTTATTAAAGTTGGTTTGTGGCAGATTATAGAAAGCAGTTTGTCTTCTATTTATTACTTTTGTGATACCGACTGTGATTGTTATGTCCCTTTAGAGCGATTATGCGCGTCTAAGCGTACCCGGGCAAGCTCACTAATCTGAAAATGGCATAATTAGTCGCCAATGGAGCTTTTCAGCGTATAAGAAGTTCTTGTGAACGTTACATTAAATAAATTTGTTAAAACTGCTATGGTTTGTAAAGAATTTCAGACAAATCAAAGTTGAAAAAGTTTAGTTTTCTCTCATAACTTCATCTTCCCTCACCCATTGTAATTGTATCGCTTTTTTCATCAAATCATTTGCGCTAGTTGCTATTGTGACTAAAACTCTTACACCAAGCATCTCCTACTTCCGCCCGATAATGAATTTCATAAGCTCTAATATCAAGGTAGGCCTAGATCAGATTTTTGCGTTTATAACTTTCCAGAAATGTCTGCAACAATGAGCTGGGGCAATTGAAAAACTAAAATATGATAATTAGAAGGACAGCCATTCGATCGCCGGTAAAAATAAAGTGAACCGAAATCTTTCATTTTAAATGGCATCTAAAATGAATTTAAACGTAAATATGAAAGAGGCGAAATCCACTGGCTTTATTGTATGGTGCGATAGATTTGCATTCTAAGAAAATCATTTTTTCGGCTGGACGACTTTCCACAGTAATTCAAACCGAATCAATTTGTAAGAGTACTTTGATCTTTTTACTGCAAAGCCTGACGAAATTTAACAGACATTCATACGCTAATTAAGCAGCAAAAATGGCACTTTATTTATCATTTCAAGAAACGATTGTCGCATTTAATTCAAGAAACAAGAAGCTATACATACAAACAAAAATAACCTAGTAGCAACAAGACATATAAAACCATGAGACCTCAAATGAATTCATCAATCAAACATACTAATGAATGTCCAAGAAGTCTAAGAAACAGCAAAAATAAAAGGGATATAAAAAAGGGAAGCACAAAATGACTAAGATAAACAAACAAGTAACAAACTTTGCTTGTCGCAATAGAAACCAAAAAGTGTTTCTAACGGAGATATAAATAAAAAGAGGACCCTTTACTTCACACACCTGACATTATGCATTCCTCGTACGCCACTTAAAGAGCTTAAAGAGCTTACTGGGCGTAAACTCCATGGTACCCACGGCTGTCGGCTTCAACTCTGTCCAACCGGCCATCTCTGGCAGCCAAGTAAAGCTCATTAAGACGAGCAACGGGGATAGGTTCTGATGGATCCTGTCCGGGGACAGTCTGCGTAGCACCTGTCTGAGGAGGAATACCATTCTGAGAAAGAGTAATTTGGCCCTGTTGAGGTCCAGGAGGTGGATGAACGTGAGCAGCCTGAGGGTTTATGGGACCGAAAGATCCGTAGGGGGTTTGAGCAGGGATCGCCATTTGGGGATACACATTAGGTGGAGGGGCAGGTCTGTATGGGGTATTGGGAGGACCGTTGCTGTTTTGGGATCGGCCCCAAGACAAGCGGACACGGGAATTGCCAATGGGGTATCCCTGCATTTGGGTAATAGCAGCTTCAGCAGACTGGCGCTGAACAAACTGAACAAAGCCACATCCCTTCCCAGGGGGAATCTTGACATAAGTAATGTCACCGAAGCTAGCAAAGTAATTGCGGAGCTCATCACCAGTGACGTAACCAGAAAGGCCGCCAACAAAGACAGTAGTATTGTTAGGATCAGTGAACTGGTTAACACCTTGAGGGGAGCCGTAGTATCCAACAGAGGGCATTCCCATTTGGTACATTCCGGGGCCACCTTGCTGATTAGGGAAGCCGGGACTGCCTGACACACCAGTACCATTAGGAGCACCTGCCATGGCATTGACCATAGGAGGAATTCCCATAGATTTGTTCTTGGGTGTGGCAGTTGAAATACGCATAGGACGAGAACCACAATAGAAACCCTGCATTTCAGTGAGAGCTCTTTGCATCTCACTTTCATCGCTAAAACGGACAAAACCATATCCTCTTGAAGTGTTGGTGACAGGATCAGTCATGATTTTAGCGGACTTGCAAGAGGGGTATCTAGACTGGAACAATTGATGAAGAGCAAATTCAGTTACATCGGGAGCCAAATCGCCCACAAAAATGGAAAACTCGGGGCCACGATCATCACGCTTGTCTAAGAGCCCACCGCCAGAAGCCCAATTAAGCTTGAAGACTCTCTGAGAGTTGGGAATAGGTTGGCCGTTGAGAGAAAGAGCTTTTGCAGCGGCAGCAGAGTTTGCAAATTCCACAAAGCAGTAGCCGGCGTGAGTACCAGAAAACTTATCACGAATAAGTTTGACACTAACATTCTCGCCATAAACGGACCAGATCTTTTTGATAGCAATCTCGTCAAGCCAAGGTTCAAGCTCACCCATCCAAAGAGTATTCTTGGAATCACCTGAAGGACCAGGATTGGAAGAACCAGCAGATCCAGGAACATTACCGTCAATAAAAGGAGTGGGAGTAGCAGAAGGAACACTTGGAGGGGCACCGTTACCAGCTGAAGCATTGCTAACGGCGTGATCAAGAGTAACATTTTGAGCAGAACCTGTTCCAGCAGCAACAGAAGCAGCGTTAGGCTGGGCTCCTTCCTGAAGAGAATAGTCATAAGTGTAAGACATGATTTATCCTTTGGGTTTGAGTTTTATTAATTTTTTAAAGATAGGCGTTTTTTTCTTTTTTCTTTTTTCTTTTTCCTTTTTTTTTTTTTTTTGGTTGTTTTTTTGCTAATTTGCTTTGAATCTTGCGTGTAACAAAAAGATTTTCAGAGTAAATGAAACAAATTAACGAGAATTTGACGAGACTACAAACTAGAATTTGTCAGTGAGAGGAGTGCCAGAGGGGATGAAGTTGTTGGAACAAAGTAACCAATTTGTGGCGAAAGATAATATCAAACGAATTGAGAACGCACAGATAGAAACAGACGGGAATATATACAATGAAAAGACAATTAAATTGTAAAAGTAAAGACAGACGATATGGAAATCTTTAGTTAAAAAGACTCATGAAAAGACAATCAAGAATATGGACGGGAATGAGAGAACAAAACAGAGGCGACCAAAAGAACAGAAAAAAGCGCTAAAGAACAAACAAGATTGTAATGTAGAGTTAACACATAAAACGAGAAGCGACAATAACGAAAATAAGATGGAAGTAAGGCTTTGGGGGGAGAGGCGAGGATGATGAATCTTTGGATGGTTGAGAAGAGAGAAGAAAAAAAAAAGAGAAAAGAAAGAGAAATGGGAAGGAGAAAAAAGTACAATAAAAATTTTTTTGTGACAAAAAAAGCAGAAACCCGAAACCAATTTTTTTTTTTTTTTGCTTCTTGGGAACGGGAACACTGAAGTTTGTATCACGGTGCATATCAGTTCAAAGAGTGTCTGGTTAATGGAAATGAGGTATCTTACAGACGTAGAATACTACTAGAACTTGTTTATTTTGGTTATGAAAGCCGCCAGGATCAATGAGTGGTTTAATGTAAGTGGAGACAGAATGAAGCTTAGTTCTGGAACTTCTCAGGGCCTCAGGCACATTTTAGGTCGTGGGCCGGAATCTCAAGACAAACCATCATTGATCACCCCGAGAGTCCCCTGGAAATATTTAAAAAGAACTGTCCTGCATCACTTTTCGTCGGCATTGATCTGTGTATTCTCTTTTTCACGGACGAGATGCAAATTGTGAGATGAAAAGAATGGTGGTTTTCATGAGACTGGCCTATCATGAGACTGGCCGGCTAACTGGCACAACGTCTCTACTACAAAGGAGAATGGCCAACCAACACCTTGAACAACTACAAACACCGTGCCAATAAGCTATGGGGGACTAGTAAGTCCACGCGGGTTCAAATACCTCTAGATTCTTTCGTTTTGGCGCTTCTTCCATGATTCACCGCTATTGGCCTGCTAGGACTGAATTTTATGTTATGATGCGCCGGGTAAGCCTAGGTCAGGTGGCTCAACCAGCCAACCTTACTGGAAATTGTGTATATCTATATCTTGAGACCATGGTTTTTTTTTTAAAACAGTCTTGGAAAACTGATATTCATTATTCGCCTGTCTCGAAATCCCCTCGTCGAACTTTGTTCTTCTGATTACGAGTCTGGCCTTTTGAATTCTTCTTGAGGCCTTCCCGCCGTCATTTGCGTCTCGCGCAGCATCAAGTGCTTGAGATATTGAAAAACTGCCACTCACCATGGACCATCGCTTAGATCAACAATCAAATCAAAAGAAAGAGGATTTCCAACTGAACCAGCTGCATTTATTCGAAAACCCTGATATACCCGTCAGCAACGTTTTGCCCCCGCCATCTTCCTTCACGGAATCTTCTGCAAGCTATCATCCCCAACATCTCTCAGAGAATGGAAACTTAGTAACTCGCCGTCCATCTATCCCACAAAATCAGCCTTCAATGACACTGCCATCCTTGAGATCGCCATATGGAGGAGCATCCAATTTTTCCTCTTTCCCTCCAATAACCACTAGCACTACTCTGTCTGCTGACCTCTCATTAAGTAGTTCAGCGCATTCCCCAAATATGGCACGTGCAACCCAATCTCCCAACTCAGACCGCTACCCATCTATTCCTCCTCCCATCGATGAAGGACTAGACCGTCAATCTTTCAGCAGCCAAATTTCCACAAGTCCTATCAGCCGGTTCAGCTCGGGATTTGACGAAGAGCCATCTTCTGTAACTTCTTCTCGTTTCTCTTCACTCTTTAAAAATCAATCTTCGATCAATCTTCTTGGACCATCTAATTCACCTTCAAGACATGACTCTCTATTCAGAACACAGTCATCTTCAGATCTCCCATCTCAGTCCGCAAATGGTGAAAACAAACGGAAATACTCCAGTTTATTTGGTAATGCGTCTAGACAAACTTCTTTAACTGAATCACCAATTCCATCTTCTTTAGGTATCACAAAACGACCTCGCACATTAAGTGCTGTTCCAAAGCCCTCCATTGATTATCAAGAGTTTTTTCATAAAAGTATATTACCGAAACTATCCGCAGAGCAGCAACAATATGCTAAAATTTCCATCAAATTTTTAACTGAATGGAAGGATAAGATAAAGACACAGTTCAAGCAGGTTGACTTAGTCTCTCAGCAGATAAAAACACAATTGTTCAATCTCAAACAGCGTGTGTCCCTCACCCATTCCGATCAACTACGTTTGGAATCTCTTTCAAAAAGTGCCAACATGCTATGGGTTCAGAAATCTGGTTACTTGGAAAATTTAAGTTTAGCTAGAAGGATGTTGGAAAGTCTTTATAAAGGGGAGGTTAGTGACTACAAACCATACTATTCTAGGCTTGATGACATCACAAAATCTGCAAATGAAAATATTACGCGCAGGATCGAGCTGATTTCGATTTCAGATGCTATAGTGCTGTCTTCTAACAGTAGACAAAAGTCGTTGTTTTCTCAGGAATTTACTCGGATGGACACTGAAGAATCTTTTGGTCCATACGGTCCTGGAGTTGGAAGTTTGGACCGCGAAAAAATTGAAAAACTTTTAGACAACATCACAGCGGACATTGATGTCAAACCAGAGGATAGAAAAGGTACTCCAATAGAAATGAAGATTAATCTCCTTGAGCACCAAAAACTGGGATTGACATGGCTCCAAAAAATGGAAGCAAGTGTCAAAGGTGGAATTCTAGCAGATGACATGGGTCTTGGAAAAACAATTCAAACAATGTGAGTTAATCTGCTCTTCAATTGCTTGCGATGCCCGTAACTCTAACCATTCTTTGCAGATCACTACTTGTGGCGAATAAGTCCTTAAACCCTAGAGTTAAAACGACCCTAATAGTTGCGCCTGTTGCCTTGTTGAAGCAATGGGAGCGTGAGATCAAAACCCGCATAAAAACAGAATATGAGCTTTCCGTGTGTCTTCATCACGGTATTAGTCGGAAAATTAAATCATTTGAAGAATTTGAAAGTTTTGATGTGGTTCTCACCACATACGGGTTGATTTCGCGGGAATACAAGGAACACTTCGGACTCCAAGACTCAAAGTCTACGAAAGCAGTTAAACCTTCCGGTGCGTCGCCCTTCTTCCAAAGCAGTTCTAAATGGTATCGTGTGGTGTTGGACGAGGCTCAGTACATTAAAAACAAATCTACACTCACATCTAAGGCTTGTGCGGCACTAGAGAGTGAATACAGGTGGTGCCTTAGCGGAACTCCAATGCAAAACAGCATTTTTGAACTATACAGTTTGCTTCGATTTTTGCGAATAAAACCATATGACGACGAGCACCTGTTTAACTACGAAATTGGCAATCCTATACAGAGAGTCGCTGACAAGAATGCCCTGAAACGACTCCAGGCATTGTTAAAAGCTATTCTCCTTAGGCGAACCAAGACCTCTCTGATAGATGGTAAGCCAATTATTCAGCTCCCTCCTAGGGAAATAGGTATTGAAGCCATTGGTATGGACGGCGATGAGCAAGAATTTTACAAAGCATTAGAGAAAGGGGCCCTGGACCAAATGAATAAATATATCTCTCAAGGATCTGTTTCCAAGAACTATAGCAACATTTTGGTTTTACTATTAAGACTGCGTCAAGCTTGCTGTCACCCCAAGCTTATCGAGCGTGCTCACAGAATGAAAGCTAGCAAAATCGTGTCTGCCAGGTCCAATCGTGCCGCCATTGCTCGTAGTCGCAAATTCCAATCTGGAGTAATTGCGAAGCTAGATGGGCAGGAAACATTTGCCTGTCCTGTTTGCATGGACGCAGTTGATCCTGTGAATGTTGTGCTTTTTTATCCCTGCGGCGATTTCATTTGCACAGAGTGCTGTGGTGAATTCTTTGAATCTGTCAATGTTGAAGATACAGCGGACGCGAAAAAATGCCCAACTTGCTCTAGTCTTGTTTCTGAAAAAGAATTGATTGACTACTCAATATTTGACCTTGTACATTTTGAAAACTACTCTGATCAGGAAATTATGGCAAACCGAAACCAGCTTGGGAGATCTGCCAGCCGTGCAAACTTGGTCTCTTCATCTAGTTTACAGTCGTTTTCAAACGAGTATGCTATTGACTTGCCAAAAAATGGTGTGGAGGGTGTTCCAGTAGCACCATTGTCTCGTCAAAGTATTGGGTTTACTCTTGGATCCGATGATACCACTGAAGACACTCAAGAAGATCCTGAATCATTTTTGGAAGGAAATGATATTCCGTCTTTTTCATCGAGTGCCTCTTTGAATAAACTATCACTTGGGTCATCTCGTGACCTGAAATCTTTGTCAAACAAGCACGTCAACATGAAGAATGCAATTCCTGCTGTTTCATCTTTAAACAAATATTTTCGCGATACTGATAGATTGAAGGACAACTTGCCCGAATCAGCCCAGTCGGCCGCTTCTGGGACACTTGATGGACCTGCTGTGCGGTCAGAATTTGCCGAACTTTTTCCAAATGGGTGGATTAGCTCATCTAAAATCAACAAGTGTTTAAAAATAATTCTTGATGTTTACGAAAACTTTCCTGGTGAAAAGGTTATTGTTTTTTCCCAGTTCACTTCGCTTTTAGACTTTGTGGAAATCGCCTTGGATAATACCGCTCATAACATTAACTATCTTCGGTATGATGGCTCAATGAGTTCAAATAGCCGCAACCAAGTTATTATGGATTTTTTTGACAAGCCAGAGATGAGTGTTCTGCTCATCAGTCTCAAGGCTGGTAACGTTGGATTAACCCTTACATGTGCGTCGCATATCATAATTATGGACCCCTTTTGGAACCCGTTCGTAGAGGAACAAGCAATGGATCGTGCTCATAGAATTGGACAAATACGACCAGTTTTTGTACACAGACTAGTGATTGAGGGAACTGTGGAAGACCGCATTCTTGAGCTACAAAATAATAAAAAAGATATCATTTCAGGTGCACTTGATGAAACGGGACTAAAATCAATTGGAAAGCTGGATCAAAAAGAGCTTTTGTTTTTGTTTGGTCTAGGATCTAGAATTTCTAAATAAACTTCTATATGGTAATTTTTGGTTGTCTAATTTTTTTTATTCATGTTGTTAACTTTTGATTTTTGCCATGTTTGAATTTTGGAGTTATATATAAAATAAATAATATTAGTATCAATGAAATTATGCTATTCTGCTAGAGACTTCTTTGTAGATTGTTGAAACGTCCAACTTAAGTCCTTGCCATATTAGCATCCTCATAATTGCTAATTTTGAGCGGTCAACAATCAGAACGAGCCATCTGCAATCTGAAGGACTCGACAATAATGTTGTAGGTTCATTATTCAAAATTGTCATGAATATCTTATCTAATTTTTGAAACATGCGAAATATTATATCAGTGTCGCAATATTCTGGCGCGAAGCCATCTAAGAAATCCACGAGGCTGTCTGCTATATTAAGTAAACATCGGGTTTGGCCAAGCAAGTTTGAACACTCATCGGTACTTAGCGGTGGTGACATTGATGATAAAACTATAGTGGGCTGGCTAGATGTGAATGAATACCATAATATATCGACAACTTTGTTTAGGTCAACTAGTAAGTCCTCCAAGCTCATATAACCTCGAGACGGCGTAACACGCCGTTCCACAAAACGACGTTTTATCTGTCGCAACTGATCGCTTATAAAGGCTATGAGTTGTTCTTGCTGTTGATTATTGGGGCGCCCGCTTTTATTTGAAACTGGAGAAGTTGATGTGGATAATGGAGATGAGCGGCGTACTAAGGGTACTGAGGGGTACCCATCAACATCGACGATATCGAAAGAGTTGCTGGGAGACTGTGGAGAGGGTATATCTGAGTTGATCTGTCCATTTAAATTTGTTTGAACTTTCATTGCCACTGGAGGATATGTATTAATACTTGCTTGCGGGATGTTGAAGGTAGTGGATGAATCACCCTCCATCAATTATGGTGAAAGAACTAGAGCTGTCAGTCCTAAGAAGTACTGCAAGCAAGAGACAAAATATATACTGGAGAAGAAAGAATAAAAAGAAGAGGAAAAGAAGAGAAGTCAGGAATTAAACAAAACTTATTTCATCAAGATATAATGTAAAAAAAGAGACAAAAAAGAAAGAAAAAAAAGTTCATTAGGGGCTGTGGATCAATCGGGGAATATATGGAAACTTTCAAAGAAAAAAGGAAGAAGGAAAAAAGCCAAATTAATGTACTCGGAGATTTTCGAAGGTTGGTCTTGACTCTCATATACAAATATGGACCTTGTACCCAACTTTGCAAAAATTCCCCGTCAAATGTATCCAGAGATAATAATAATCTAAAGAAAAAAAGGCTACTGAGACATAAATCAAAGCCGGTAATTATTTAAAATGAGAGAACAAAATACTGGCTATTTCGTAACTCAGGCCTCTTTCATGCATTCAAACTCTTAATTTCATGCAGTTTTTTGCCTTACAATTTAATGGTTTCTCCTGCCTTTCAAATAAAAACGCTTAAAAACGAGCTACCCAGCCAGCTTTTTGCAATGCGGTAGATATATGATGGTGTCTAGTACGGCTGAATGAAAGTGTTGAAATAGTGCGTCACAAACATGGAATTTCCGGGTACAGCACCTATTTATTTAATGACAAATGGGAGAAGATAGTAGTTTGAGTGTCCTTTTTTTTTAAGTTAAGCTTCGAAAATTGAGACGTAGAGTTAACTAGCATTTCTCCTATCAAGTTTTGACAACTGAAAATGAACTTCTTAGCGCTTTGCATTTGCGGTCATTTCGGTACAGTGCAAATATAGAAAGGTTTGGCTCAGCTGGTTCTTAAACCTCTCAGTAATCAGGTTTATATTCTGGTCCCACAAGCTTCAATGCATCAATCGCCGGAATTCTATAAGAGTAGAAATATAAAATTAAGTGTTCGCCGCTTCAACAACAAATATGCCTGTGTTAACTGCATGTTCGAGACTCTCCCGTCTGAGCCCCTGCACTCTAGTCTCATATTGCAACTCTGGGATAACCAAGAAGATTCCTTCCATTTAAAAGTCTTGGCTTCCACAGGCCGCCAACGTTTGGCTACTATCAGGTTATAGTGTTAGAGTCTTGAATAAAGTTCCGCCACAACGCACCCCCTCAAGTTCTTTGACGTTGGAATACCAAAAAATCGTTTGTAGAACTTTTCCATGTGATCAGCTTTGTATTCTGTCCACCCAAAGAGAAGAATGGCTCAATCATCAATAAAACCTGTTGCTTTAAAGACTGCGTGGCTCTACATCTAGTGGAATTAAAGAGAAATCCCATGATGTTCACTTGTCTTATGCTTTGCAGTAGGATGTCATGATATACATATTGAGGTACTTGGAAAATGTCGCACCACACCGAGTGCTGACAATAATGTGAGATATTCATGTCTGGATATCCGTTCTTGGCATACACGCCAGATGTCTTGCTTGTTATTCAGGATCTTATTCATCCTCATTTTCAGGCACATAAAGTTAAGTAACCTTAGTTAACTCAGCCGCAATTAACAAAGTCCGTGTGAGTACTCATTTGCTCATTCAGTGGTATATAATACTTTTTTCGTTTCAAACCTCAATGCAATTCTCATCGACTTTTCAAATACAAACGCAATCGCGATACTTGAAGTTTATATATATGATGGTACGAGTATCTTGATTGAGGTTAAATTTGGTGCTTTCTTTCTTGGTCTATTAAGGTCCATAGAAACTCTAGCAAAATGGGGGTTTGCTAGGTAATAAATTCTAGCCTTATGAATGCGAGGCAAGAATATGACATGCTTGAATCTGTTTTTTATTTCTGCGTAAAAAAAAAAAAAAGTCTTGGTGTTGGCCCTTGGGACCAAATCAAGATTTTTTTTTGGTTACGAACACGCATCACCATTCAAAAGAACTTTGCTTTGCTTCATCCACCAACAACGACCACGGCACTGAAAGTATTCATTCAAGGCCCAACTGACCAGCACAGTCTTGCAATTGAACTTACTTGTTTTTGACTTTTGAAATTAACTGCACATACAAATCATGTTGGGCGAAGCTTGGTGAGTTTGTTGTTTGATAGTTTTTGTTGTTGTTGCCCGATCTTGCTCTGACAGCCCTATCTTCTAGGATATACCTCATTGCAGTTCTCTTGAACGCCGGAAACCTGTTTTTTCAGGTGTTCTTCACAATCATGTATAGTGATCTGGGTATGTTGAAGCTCAAGAGTGCTCGTTACAGAAGCCAAAACTAACCGATCAATCCAGAATGCGGTATGTTTTAGCAAGCAACCAAAGCGGGGGTGCACTTGGCCTAACTTTACGGCTTTACTAGATTACATTAATCCTATCGATCTGTGTAACAAGCTTAATATTGTGAGTTGTCAAATTAGATTTGGACATGTCGGTACCCTGATTTAGACTAACTATGACTCTCTTAGTACATTTTGCCTGAAGCCTCCATTCAGGCTTTTGTGACTCTTTTGTTTCTGCTCGGCGGTTACTGGTTTTCGTTTCTTCTCAACCTGCCTTTGCTGGCATACAATGCTCGCAAGTAAGTATTGAATTTTTTTATTTTTTCGTTGGCGGAGGGTGAGCTAACAATGTCAGAATGTACATGAACTCGCACTTGCTGGATGCCACTGAGATTTTCCGCACTCTTGGGAAGCACAAGAAAGAGAGCTTCATTAAGTTAGGTTGCCATTTGGTCTTCTTTTTCTTCTACTTGTACTGCATGATTGTTGCTTTGGTTCGAGACGACTAAGAATGAGCACTGGAAAAAATATCAAGGATGACAAAATGTATGAACGCAAAATGGAAAGTATGGCAATTCCATAAATGAATAATACAGGGGATTAAAAATATAGTTAATTACGTCTCTTGGATTTACAATTTGGAGGATATAGTCAGGACTGCGGAAAGCTTTAGACGAGTTTTTTCAAGATTAATATTGGTACTTTATGGATGAGATTAAAAAAAAAGAGTGCGAATATTGCCGTAGTCTACGAGAATCAATTCAAAGTATCCCTGAAGGTATTGCTAAATCATGGATTGTTGTTTAACCAAGCTTGTTCCAATTGGAATTTGTTTGCTATAATTCAAAGAGTTCCCTTATGACAGCCAAGTATGCTGCCAATGATTTAATAATAATTTGCCTCTTGTATTATTATGTTTAGCTTATATATAATAATTTGCCTCTTGTATTATTATGTTTAGCTTATATATTTACTTCCAACGTCATTAATGACTTACTAATAACTAGCAATATCCTCCGCTATTTCTTCTTCAGTATTAAATTCATCACTTTCATTCATCGATTCAGAGTAAACAGGCTCTTCAATATTCAAATAGTGATTGATGGCTCTGTATCTAGCTA
>JAKVQY010000433.1:0-13824 GCA_030463045.1 Geotrichum macrosporum
TTTGATACTTTTTTTTATAGTGCGTTTACTGATTTTAAATAATTTATGGAAAGTTTGGCCCATACAGGTTTATGGTTATTTTTATTTTATATTATTTTATAACGTATTATAGTACTAAAAAGGTACCCTTAATTTAAATAAAAAAATAAAGCGCAATTATGGTTTATAGTAATAAAGAATTTTGATTGGATAGATAAGAAAATGTTTATGTAACTTTTTTGCCAATGAGTCAGCACCCAGACCCAAAATTAACGGAACTTTATTGCCTAAAACGGAAATTTTTGGTTTTCTTTTTTTGTTTTTGCAGGTGCTTGCAATACAACTAACCCATTATTAACCAAAATGGTTAGGAAATGGTAAATTGTTATTTGCCGATATGTTAACCCAGAAAAAAACATGGTTAGCAAGGTCGAAATAATGGTTTTCTTCTTTATGTCGGCATGTTATAAAGACAGACGGAATTCCATCTTTTTTTCCTTTTTTTTTTTTTTTTTTCTCTCCTTCCAGACTTCTTCTTCTCATTTCTTTCAAAGGACTACTATTTATTTCGAATTTTTGTTAATTCAGTCACCAAAACATTACTTTGCATCCAAGGAAACTCAGTTCAAAAGACCCCACATCTCTATCTATGACAATCCTTGGCTATATATCTCCTACCATTAATTAATCCGACATCATAATAGCATATATATATTCCAAACAACTCTTTATTATTATAACAGACAACTCCTTTGATAAGCCCAAAAGCCCGCCTTCAACACATTTGAAATGCATTCATATTTCTCAAAAAGAGCTGCTTCAGTTGCTCTGTCGCTAGCAAAAAGAAGCGACGCTGATTCTACAGTCGGCCATGGCCAAAGTAAGTAGTCTATCAACCAACAAAATTTTTTCCCGAGTATTTTCCAAAAACTCTAACAGGAAAAACTTTTTTTCTTCTTTAGACTTTGATACTGGAGACATTTCATATATCGCCATCTCATCATGTATGGTGTTAATAATGGTTCCGGGTTTAGGCTTTCTATACTCAGGTCTGGCCCGTCGAAAATCAGCGTTATCCATGATTTGGGCTACCCTCATGGCAGGTGCAGTCGCTTTATTTCAGTGGTACTTTTGGGGTTACTCACTGACCTTTTCGGCAACAGCCACAAATGGCTATATAGGTAACTTGGACTCGTTTGGGCTGAGAAACGTGCTTTGGGGCGCGCCGGAGGATACCATTCCTGAACTCTTATTTGCAACATATCAAGGCATGTTTTGCATGGTTACACTCGCCATTATTATGGGCGGGGCTGCGGAACGTGGTCGACTGTTCCCAGCCATGGTTTTCACGTTTATCTGGGCAACTCTCGTCTACTGTCCGCTAGCATGTTGGGCATGGAGTAAGCACGGATGGGCTGGTTCCTGGGGAGTCCTAGATTACGCTGGCGGTGGACCTGTTGAGATTGGTTCAGGTGTAGGCGGTCTCGGTTATGCGCTAGCGCTTGGACGACGCAAGGACAAGCTGCTACTAAACTTTAGACCTCATAATGTATCATTAGTTACACTTGGAACTGTGCTACTCTGGTTTGGCTGGCTCGGCTTTAACGGTGGATCTGCTCTTGGCGCGAACCTCCGCGCAATCTACGCCATCTTCAACTCAAATTTAACTGCTATTTTCGGTGCCATGACTTGGTGTTTGCTCGATTTCCGACTCGAAAAGAAATGGTCAACGGTCGCTGTTTGCTCCGGTATTATTTCAGGACTCGTTGCAGCCACCCCAGCCTCTGGTGTAATTCCGCTATGGGCCTCCGTCATTTTGGGAATTGTCGCATGTACAGTCTGCAATTTTTCGACAAAAATCAAGTACTTGATTCATGTCGACGACTCCATGGATACTTTTGCCGAACACGGTGTTGCGGGAATTATTGGACTTCTTTTTAACGGTTTGTTTGCCGCGGACTGGGTGATTGGTCTTGACGGCTCTACCATTCATGAAGGTGGTTGGCTCAACCATAACTGGAAACAGCTTTATATTCAATTTGCCTACGTTTGCGCATGCTGTGGGTATACTCTTTTCATGACCGTGGCAATTGGATACGCTGTCAACTATATTCCCGGATGCAAGCTTAGAGCCTCGGAGGACGGTGAACTTAGAGGTATGGATGATGACCAGATTGGTGAATTTGCCTACGACTATGTCGAGGTCCGTCGTGATTACCTTGCTTGGGCTCCGCCTGCCGAAACTATAACTGCTATCAATCCCCAAGGCGATAGCACTCCACAGACACCTCCAAACGGACCCATCGTCTCTTTGGAAAAGAATGATTAATGTATGCTTGTATATATACACATGAACACTTTTAGACTTTGTTTTTGATTTGAATGTTATTATTTTTATTTTGGGATTTCATTTTATTGAGGTGGAGAATAACTCTTCTCTCGAAGATTGAGTCGCTACTGTGACTTTCAGACTATAATTGCTATATATTAAATTTGAGAAAGAATTATTTTATTTACTTGTTTTTTGTTTTTTGTTTTTTGTTTTTTTTTTAAGAAAAAAAGAAAAAAAGGTAATAAAAATAATAATAAAATAATAAACGAACTCTTGTTTGAGCCTATTTAACATTTGTGAGCTTCTCTAATAAATCTAGACATGGTCACCATGGGCAAGTTGCGGGTTACTATGAATGGACTTTTGCATCGCCAGGATTTTGTTTACCCAGTCTTGCAGCGCTACTGACTGTGACACTTCGGCACCCCATTCATCGCCAGTATCAATCAACTTCTCTTTGTTGCTATCAAGAGCCCCGAGGCCCATACCGCCGCTGCCAGTTCCTGAACCTTCAATTCCGCCGCCAGTTGATTCCGCCTTTTTCAAAGCCTGGTCACTAGCACCAGAATCGTCTCCAACTTCTCCGTTGCCCGGGCCCGAACTAGACGTGCCTCCCACGACTTGTTTACCACTTTCAACACTGGCTTCGTCTTCCATGGCCTGCGCATAGCGACTTGGAAATGCCGCAAATGCAGCAGTGGAACTCAACGCTGTGCCCATCACGGATTCAAAAGTGGAGTGTCCCGGCAACTGCGCATTCCCGCCACTATTATTAATGTGATCATTCCCGTAAGCATTAACGAGTGGAGCATTGACATGTTTACCTTTACTGCTAGTGGAAGCCTCTTGCTTTCCCTTTCTGCCTTTTGGTAATCCCTCCTCTGTTCCCGTAGCTCCTTTAACTTTATCTGAGGATCCTGCGTCTTCACTTCCACCACCCCCCGTTGCTTTGCTTGGCAGACAGTTTATATTTTGAAATGCCTTGCGCGCATGTTTCCATGAATGTGCAACTGAGACGGGTAGTGCAAGAAACGCTCCATCGTGAAAAACAGGAATATCCGTTGGAATTACTAGCGGAGCTAATCTTGAATGAGTGTCGCCATCTCTTCGAAGATCAACATAGTTGTTCACACTGTCTATGCGAGCAGTAGGTAGTCGGCAATCTAGAATTAAACGTGCTACAATATCTCGCGCTTGATCAACTGTAATCTCCAAAGCAGTAGCAATATATTGCAGTGAAACTCGAGTATACGGCCTTACGAGGTTGATGACACCTTGAGACCTAATTGACAAGATAACGTTGTCCAAAAACAAGCGAATTAGATCATCGCCCATAATCTCTTTCTTATGTGAAGCGAGCAGTCGATTAAACTCCTCCACGTCCGATCGCTGAAATGCTTCAACGAGGCGCATCATGACCATAACATTTGGGTCCTGTTTGTATGGTTTTGTTTCCTGCGACTCAAAAGGATCGATTCCAGATCCTGAGAGCATACACGCCAACACAAAGTATTTGAGAACCTGTATTCGTTGCAAAGAGCCCGCCTCGTCATAGTTTTTGAAACTCTCAAACAAGTCCTCGCGCGCTGCCTCCCATCGCATTTCTCGCATATGGATCTTGCCGCCACATTCATGAATTACGCCTAGGATCCGTGGATGTGAAATAGCTGATTTTATGCTCATGGTTTTGCTATAGAGGTCTTTGACCTTTTTGTAATTACTAGTTGCCGAATAAAGTTGCATCAGTAACGAGTAAACTTCCATAAGAAAAGTGCTCTTAGTATTGTCGTCCTCATTGGTGTTGCTAGATGGAGCGGTACAAACATCCTGGACTTCAATCAACTCAATCTGAGCATTTTGCAAGTCCTGTTGTTCAATGTACAACTTGGCCAACTTCATTTTAGTCTTTATCCACATCCGCTCATTTCCTGTGCGAATGAGAGATTCCAAGGTCGCTTTGTAGATTTTCTTGAGCACAATGTCACTGGGTCCGTCTTTGCTGCTGCCACTCATTCCTGCCAAGTGATCCAGCATATTGTTGAGCGATTTTTCTGCGTAGTTACGGCTCACTTTGCCATCTTCAATGTCTTTGAGAAATTCTTTGAAGACGGACAGCATTTCTTCAGCCTTGCTGTTTGTACTGCTGCCTTTCCCGCCTAGCAAATAAAGAACTTTAATTTTCTGTTTCTTGGATTTAAATCCCCAGTCGCCCTTGTCCTCACTCTCTTCCTCGTGCTGTAACACGCTGTCAAATCCTTCATAAGCAGCGTCTAAATCGTCTTCTTTCAGGCCTTAAAAAAGTTAGCTAGATACCTATATCAAACGAATGTGCCCCTACCTTTCGCATTGTAGTACAAATTTTCCTTTTTACCAATTAGTACTAGTCCTCTAAAATTCAGTATCTTTACTTACCAGATCGATGTCTCCATTGTTATCATCTTCACCATCGTCATCTTCGTACTCGAAATCATACTATTGTAGAGAGTCAGCAACACCTTTATTCAAGTATTGTCCAGCAAAAAATACTTCTTCGTCTTCTCCAGCAGACATGTCAAAATCATCTTCGCCGTCGCTATAAGACATTGTGTTGTGTTCCTTTTAGGTGGGGTGGGTGTGAAGATTTGAAAGTTTTGGGGTTGCAGATTGAAGTTTGGGTGAAAGGATGGAAGTGGGAGGTTTCAAGATTTATGGACCATCAGCAAATATTAAATACCAAATAACTAAAAAGTTATGACACAACAAAAAACAATTTGCAATGGAGCTGGAGACAAGCACTAATGAAGGATTAGAAATGTATGATTTACACTACCTGACCAGCAGTTCTGAAGTGTTACATGGCTGAGGTCTTTGAAATTATTAGCATTACCCAACGTCGAAAGCCTGCAGGTAATTCTTGGGGTCAGTAGAGCATTTTAAATAACAATTTCTTCAGCAGTCTGAGCTACAGGGCTCTCTCTTTATTGTGCTCCAAAGTGAAAATAACCTGTTATTTTATTACATTCAAATGTGTGCTTCATGAGCGACTTTTGCTCTGAATCAGAATGCCAATAGTATTGATCGATATTGAGTAGACATAAATGAAGTATATTATATGAAGAAAAGAAAAGAAAAATGCGCAATGCTGTGTTACTTCCACTTGTAGATGATTTTTTTAACTTTGTTCAAGTTTTCTGGTTTAGTTTATATAAATATAATTCTTTCTCAAATTTAATATATAGCAATTATATTTAAAGCGTTTACAAAAAAGGTCATACATTAAAATACCTACATTTCGGATGGCTATATCTTTACTATAATTCCTTAAAACTTGTCTCCTAAATTATCATGTTTGGCTTGTGCATTTATTTCCAACGTCATTACTGACCTACTAGTAACTATCAACATCTTTTGTTATTTCTTCGTTATTTAATTCATCACTTTCATCCATCAATGTTAAGTAAACAGGCCCGTCAATATTTAAATAGTGGCTAATAAATTTGTACCTAGCCAGACGAACTGAAAATTCTTTAGCAACCATGTCTGTTTAATATTTCATTTGTAGAGAATTAAATGACTTTTTAGAGCCGATATTTTTGAAGATAGGTCACTGATCCATTTTTTAAATTTCGACAATTTCTAATCGCTTTGACTGTTTTTTTCGACAACTACATTTATTTCCCTATAGCTTTACTTAGAAATCACTAGTCGTCTTATAGCAGTAGTTTCAAATACTTACCATTTTTCCTGGATCATGTCTGATTTTCGAGCGAGACGCTTGATATTTTTAGAAAAATTACATGTGAAGCCAGCTTAATTTCTAGGACTTGGAAACGGACAAGAAATTGAAAAACGGATGTGTGAATGACTCTCGTGAATTATATTTCCTGGCAAAAGAATATACACAGTCGAAATGCCCAAACATGAATTTGTATTTATTTCATCTGCTCCAACGGCATCAGGTTTGATTCCAGAAGTCAAAGATACTCCAAGTACCGTATTTCTTATTATAAATTCTTTGCATTGTTGATCTAATGGTTTTGCAAGATATGGAGAACAGTGGATAGCAGCAAAACCCCATTTGTGTAGAAATATCATGTTTAGTTTAAGTACATTCCATATACTGTACAAGATGACTTTAAATCGCAGTAAACAATATCAGAAGAAATATTTACAACATACAAAGCTACTACCACGAGTTTTTGTTGCACATTTATAATCTAGCAATATTACACAAACCCAACTTTTATTTAGCAGAGATGAACTTTAAAACTATGCGGAAGAAACTCGCTCCTTGAAGAATAGCTCCATACGTTTTTGCCTCATCCTTGCATGGTTTGAGTTCAATAATATAAGATTGAACTTCCCCGTTAACATCGGTCAATGGAACAAAACTTTGACGCCAGCTGCTTGGCTAAATTCAAGTTCAACCAAGATACTTACTAGACATGGTGGAAAGCGGTTATTCCTCCATCTTTAATCAGTGTATAAAAATCCTACTAATATGGCATTCTTTAGAACACGATTGATGAAAAAGATATCAGCCGTACATTACCGGTTATTTATTAAATGTCGAATAACGCGGAGAGATAATTTCAAGAACTTGTATGAATTACCTCCGCCAATGAGCAACAGGCCAAAGGTTAGCAACTGCGCATTTCCCTATTGGCTGTTAACAATTCTCGTAAGCTTGTTTAAGGGCCTGTCTGAGACCATCGCAGAAGTCCAAACATTATGTATAATCTCAGGAAACTTGATTAAGTGCAACTATTATAAAACAAATATCAAAAACAAAATTACAGGGAGTTGTTAAATGCGCATTCTTTTTAATCCTTTTTATCGTTTAAGCAAAGGCCATGCTCTTCTTAATCTTGGCAATTGCAAGACCAGGATTTAAACCTTTAGGGCAAGTTCGTGAGCAGTTCATAATGGTATGGCAGCGATAAAGACTCATGGAGTTTTCCAATTGCTCACGACGGGCATCTCCCCTTTGGTCACGCGAATCAATCATCCACCGGAAAGCCTGCATAAGAACAGCAGGGCCGAGGTATTCGGCCTGGTTCCACCAGTAAGATGGGCACGAAGTTGAGCAGCAGGCACACAGAATACATTCGTAGAGACCGTCTAGCTTCTTGCGGTCTTCAATAGATTGTAAGTTCTCCTTTCCGTCAGCAGGTACAGAATCGCGTTGCAGGTAAGGCTCAATAGACTTGTACTGCTTGTAGAATTGAGTCAAATCAGGAACCAAGTCTCGTACAACAAACATATTGGGCAAAGGGTAAAGCTTCTCATCCTTGGACAAGTTAGTGTCTATACGACACAAACAGGCCAAAGTATTGCGGCCATTGATGTTCATAGCGCACGAGCCGCAGATTCCTTCGCGGCATGAGCGTCTGAAGGTCAATGTAGAATCCTGCTCATTTTTGATGCGAAGAAGGGCGTCCAGAACCATGGGTCCTGTAGAGCTGAGATCAACTTCATATGTCTTCATCTCTGGCTTCTTCTCTGGGGTATCGGGGTTCCATCTGTAGATTTTGAATTTCTTCAGACGTGGGGCCGCGACTGTGTCTGCGGCAGCTGTAGCCAGGCCACGAAGAGTTGTTCTACCAGCAGACATGGCGATGAGTCTTGACGATTGAAACAAAGATGCTGAAATCATTTTATTTAGACTAAAAATGGGCGATGATATCGAAGGAGGAAAAGAAGAAGAAGAAAAAAGAGATGAGAAAAAGAATTCAAATTAAAAAAAAATACCTCGGAAGAAGTTTTGACCTTATTTTCCTGGGGCAGACTGATGCCAGAAATTGTGTGGAGACGAAAATCGTAACGCTGAATTTTCGTTGGCTGGGAAGTTTCAGCCAGCACAAAGCCTCTGTTGTGGACAACTAAAAGTAATTAGAAAATTGCTGATTGGTCCGAATTACAGTGAACACAATTTGTATGTTGCGGCCGATGTCGGAAGATTAAAGCCCTAACCCAGATAGCTCTAACCATAACCCTACTATTTAACAGATTCAAAATTCAAAGTTTACTATTTCAAAATTACAAGATATCTCAAAATGCCCTTGCCCAGCTATCTCAAATTCTAACTATCCAGATAGTCAAAATGTCAGATAGTTAGTAACCCGGCTTTGACTATTAACTAGCACGCTACTACTACAGCTCAAAGCATTTCCAGTCACTCGCAACATGAGCCATGGTTGAGCCTGCCAAAGACATCTACCACCGTCTAGCTGCCAGTCCAGACAATAAAAATCATCTTCGATTGGTCCTTAGTGATTTCCCTGCTAACAGTTATCTCGAGATAAAACGCTATCTTAGTCCAGATGTGCACGTAGTGTACTACATTTCAACTTGGCCCGTAACAGCGCAATTCTGTCCCATTCCCGTACTCTACTTTAACATCTACGCAGTTGATAACGAAACAGGCTCTTTAGATCTTGTGACGGAAACGAATCGCGTGGTTGAATTGGTAGTTCCTCAAGTATACCGGTCCCAGATAGATGCAATTCCTGCCATATCACAAGGAGTGCACCCGCCCACGGGATTTCCAGCATTCTTCGTGCATCCGTGTAAAACTGAAAATTGGATGGAGCTTATGGGCCCTCGAGACGATATTTACTATCTTTGGTACCAGACTTTCGGCAAAGTCGTGGGTCTCTAGAGATGTTTGCCCTATCATAACTGCTGGGTGAAAAACTAAAAATATTCCCAAGCTTCAATTTTTTTTCCAACCACCAACCATAATGTCTGCAGCTCCTACAACCACATCACTCAAGGTTATTGTCCAGGCTCTTAGCAAATGGAGACCAGACTCGCTCAAGCGGTATGCCTCTTTTAAGGACAATCAGCTAGAGCGCTATGAGGCTTTGCTCAAGGGACCTCAGGCCAAACTCAACGCTCAACATCTAGCACTTCAGGCAAAGGCTATCGACACACTGAGTAGCAATGCAAACAAGGCCCGATTCCCTGCCACAGAAAAGCTTACAAAACCTTCTGCAAACCCCATTTACTACGAAAAGCTCATAAACGAACTGACTCCAGGCAAGCCCAAAACTCCCATGCTTACTGCTATCCGCCAAGTCGTCTTCGGTAACTACTAATCTCATTTTCATGTTTCTGTACATATAATAAATACCAATACTCTTGTTCTTTACTTTTTGGCGTATGTGATTCGCACAGGCGAGCCCTCTAAAACCAAACCAGCAGTGCCTTCTTTTGCTGCAACTGCGTCTTCATCCGTTTCAAACTCCACAAACCCCAGTCTACGTACAGCCATAAGTCGAACTTCCGTAAACCCTTTGTACGAGCTGAATATGCCTTCCACTGTAGACTGTAGCACGCCTGTAGGTAGTTCCTGCAGAAACAGAATTTTGTTTGGTGGTAGAAAGTCAAGTTGATCCTTCTTGGACTTTCGCGAAGATCCTGCTGGCTTTCCTTTGGCCGTTGAGGTAGTTGTATTTTTCTTGCTATCTTCGACTTGACGGAGCTCCTTTGCAGCAAGTCGCCGTCGCTTATGCTTCTCTAATGCATCCTCATTACCACCCTGAGCTATTGTAGCATCACTTTTTGTCCTTGCAAATTGTACAATCTAGTTAAGGTTAACAATATTTTTCAACGTGAACCGAAATCTTTCAAACTTACTATGGGCTTGCCAAATAACTCGCGATTGCGCATCTCTTGTTGCGCTTTTTTAGCAGATTCAACGGTCTCAAATACTATAAATGCTTGGCCTCGCATCCGCAGGTTCTTATGAGCAATCACGTCCAGTACGACGCCGAATGGCTCAAACTCCTGTCGCAACGTCTCTTTCAGCTCTGGGATCTTTATCTTTTCATTTAAGTTACGGACGTAGACACTGAAATATGTTAGAATCTCAAAAGCTGATTTTGAATAGCTAGTTAACTCACGTCTCTGACGGCGGAAGAGCCGCTGGTATTGAATCTGCCATATTCAATGTCTGGGGTTTTTCCTAATGGTGGTGTGAAGAAGAATGGAAAAATTAAAATCCTCCCACCTCCTACACATCAAGCAAAACAGGAACATTTTTCGACATGCCTGCTGACGATGACAAGGAAATCGACAATCTCCTTCGAAAGGAGGCGTCTGAACATACAAAAGACGCTGAGATAGAACGCATCCTTGCAGCATTTCAACTAGACTCATACAGTGTGCTGGACCTACAGCCGGGATGTACTAGTTCCGACATTAAAGCCCAGTACCGCAAAAAATCACTTCTCATTCACCCTGATAAGACTAAAAACGAGCGTGCTCCAGACGCCTTCGACAGGCTAAAAAAGGCAGAAAGTGCGCTCCAAGATAAGACTAAGCGTGAGCTGTTGGACCAAGCCTTTACTGACGCGCGCAGGATTTTGATTCGTGATCGCAAATGGACAATACATGATGAACGGCTTAAATCTGAGGAGTTTTTAAGGGACTGGCGGGATCAGACACGAGAAGTTCTAGTGGAGAATGAATTGCGACGCCGCAGGATTGCAAAAGCCCAAATGGAGGAGGAGGGCCGACTGAAGCGAAAAATGGATGAGGAAGCTGAGGAAAAGCGCAAGAAGCGAGAGTCCGCTAAGGCATGGGAAGACTCTCGCGATACAAGAGTTAGCAACTGGCGTGACTACCGCAAAACAGTTACAAATAAGAAGAAAAAGAAAGGGGTAAACGATCTTGATGTCCTCGGTTAAAATATTTATTTGTGAAGTAAGAGAAAGAAGAAAAAAAAAAGATATATAGATTCGAGTTTTATGAATGTTCAATTAAAGCCCTAGAACCAAAACGCCCGTTGTAGAGTCCAAATTCAATATTCCAGTACACATGACCCTGTCGCCTGCACGAACTGAAGCTGCTCCTCGAGTAAGTGCAATTTCAACGTCCATTCCTAGTTCCACGCAAAAACCACTTGCCAAGTCTGGATGTTCTACAACAGAGCTACCAATAATGCACTTGAAGACAAAGTATCCAGCACTTCGAGTAAGTTCCTGCTCAAGCCATCTTAAGGTCCAAAATCGTTTTGACATCTTCTCGATTTCCTGTACCACTGGCATCCGCGATGCAATACTAGAATTTAATAGCGACATGAGGTCAGCCTCGTCCAAAGTCTCCCACCCACACTTGTAACCACTTGCCCGACTCAATTGCGCTGATAGCTGCCACTGCGCTAAAACGTGTCTTATGTCATCAAACGGTCGATCTACTCCGGCATAACCAGCAGCCAAGCCAAGTCCAAAATGTGGGTGACGCGGTATCACTGTCATCTTGGTCGTTCCCAGGCATTGATTCAATGCTAAATACTGACCTGTCTGCGAAAGCATCCCATCTATTCCCCGAGTTTGTTCCACGACTTCCTTCATACTTTCCCTCGAGACCATAAGTTCCTGGTGTTCATATGGAAGGGCGAGACCAGTTTTTGCTCCGTAAAGGGCACAGATCTCACCTGCAATCATTCCTGCCTCAGTAGCCAGCTGTTGCACAAGGGGTGTACGATGGTTAAGATCTAAACTTTCCACTTTCTGTGGGGGTGATAATGATACTAAATGAATAGAATTTCTGGGTTTGTCACCATAAGAAACAGCACCAGCATCCATGCGCTTCCAAAAGTTCTTTATCAAAGTGTCCTGAATAGCCCGAAGCGTATTACGGTCAGTGCGCGAAAGGTCGTTGGAAAATATAGATAGTTTTTGTTGTAAATCCTCGTGTTCTCCATTCATATTTTCCAAAGGAGTGTGCCAGCGGTGCCCACCCAGAGCACTTTCCTCTAAATTTATCGATTCGCCATCACTCAAGTCACCACTTATTTCTAGTGATTCAAGAGCCTCTAAATGTCTGCTCTCAGAAGGCTCCTCTGAAAAAAAATCACCTAGTACGTCTGCTTCTCTAGATGAAACTGATTTACTATTGTACTTGGACCATCCCAACATGGGTTCAAGCTGCTCAATTGGTAGGACAGTCACATTGTCTACCTCAGTTAACGATACATTAACATCATTTATACCCCATGTAGTAGGTTTCCACGGACTGAATTTGACGCTAAAAGTAATGCATTTTGTAGCTTTAGTCCCGTCTGCAAATGATGCTGCAAGATTGGCAACAGTCTGTGGCAATAGTCGCCGGTAGCCTTCAGGGAACTGTGCCGTTTGTACTCGCCGTAATGCCATAGCCATGAGAGAGGATCGGGGCTCGTAATGCACAGAAATGTCAGGAATATGTATATGAAGCTGCCACATATTAGGTTTTGATTGGTCTAGTGAAATGGCCAGCTCAGGGTTATTTTGATTCCGTGAGCTGAATGCGTAAACTGAAAGATGCGAGGGGAGTGGGAAATGTCCAGTATTAGTTTTTGGACTGTGCTCAGCAAGTACACTTGTTGCTGCAGAGTATTTGTCAACTATATCCATTCTTGGTGGGCTTACTGAAAAAAAAAGATTAGCATCGAGAATAGGATTTTCTGTAGAAACCAGGTGTGCATCAATTAGAAGCCTGTGCACTTGAGATGGTTCCGCCGCCACATTGGCGTGAGGGTATGCTGAAGCCAGAACTGTTATCACGGCAAATTCAAACGACTTGTGAGGATAAACTACGTAGCGCTTCAAAAATTCGACAATGGCAAAATATTCTTCGTCCACGTCAGCTGTTCCTGCAATTCTGTCTCTCAAGTATCTTCCAAACTCGACGTAGTCTTCATCTTCAAGCTCGGCAACAACATGCTGGGATTCTTCAGCTGCTGACGCAGAATGTGGTAGCCAACCTGTCGCGTCACTCCTGCCAGGAAGTTTCCACCAGTAAATGGGGCTGTTTGATAGCCATACATACGACGCCAGCACTGAACTGATTTTGACTAATTTAGAGGTCTGTGATCGAGTTCGCGTAATAGCAAGTGCACGTTCTGCAACTTCCTCGGCCGTCAGGAGTGGAGGAATTCCCATGCCAGAAGTCGCTCCAGCTGTTTGTGCATGCACTACCAGTAACGCATCTTGTATTTTCGTGCGCATATCTATAGAAGCCTTGACAATTAATCGTAGTAATGCAAGCACATGTGTTTGGATATAAGTATCATTTTCAGAAATGAAAGTACCTAGGAGATTTGGATCCAAGACCCTCGGTAGCTGAAACACTACTTCATCGAACGACGCATGCATAATTGAGTCTTCAAGTGTATAAACTGTGACTCGGTGGTTCATGACTGCTACTACTGTACCAAAGAAAGTACGTCCCTTTCGCAATCTACATTCAACCAAATCGCCGACTCCCAGATCTGACTTGGACTCAGGTTTGGTTACAAGTAGCTTTTTTAGCATCTCGCGGTCAAGGCTTTCGTCTATTTGTCTCGGTGGGGGCCGATTGCTCAAAACGAAAAAAACTCTCAGCTGCGAGTCCTACGGCCCAGCGTGGGGACGGAGAGTGAATCACCGCCGCGACCTGTAAAAACGCACCCCAGAGAAGTGGTGGTCATCGGACTGAGGGGGGACGCTGCACCACCACGTGTGAGGCACTGGCAGGATTAACAGGGCGGAGCACTGCATAGGCGC
>JAKVQY010000434.1:0-13788 GCA_030463045.1 Geotrichum macrosporum
GTTTACTCTGAATCGATGAATGAAAGTGATGAATTTAATACTGAAGAAGAAATAGCGGAGGATATTGCTAGTTATTAGTAAGTCATTAATGACGTTGGAAGTAAATATATAAGCTAAACATAATAATACAAGAGGCAAATTATATTAATTCAACTAGGATAACATCTCATTCAGTTTTTTTCCTTCATATAAATTACCATAATCTTGGACTCATAATGTTTGTTCATAAGAGAGATCGTCGTAAAAAAAAGCACGCTTTGACAAGATTACTTCTTGAGTTTCTTGTCTATACTACGGCTTAGATCCACAGTACGTTGACGCTGTTGAAGCCAGTCAACGTGTTATTACCGGAGTATACGAGGGAGTTACTACAATTGAGCTAGGTAATCTGGCAGCAGAAATCCCCGCTCATATGACTACATTTCATCCTGATTATGCCGTTTTGGCAGAGGTATTGGCATGAGTTTTCACAATATTCGTGCTTCTGATTCTTACATTGCAGGCAAGAATAGAACTTCAAATGGAATTGTCCCTATGCTTCAGGTATTCAATCACGCAGCTAGATATGTGGATCAAGATGGAAACAAACGACCGAGTGCTTTTGCCATGTACCTTGAACTCTGGTATGGCGAAATATTTGAGTTTCTAGACCTTCGCAAAAATCACGGTTACGAAGAAGTAAGAGCCAGGGATTTGTTTCACGCTCTGTGAATTCCCTATTTATTCATGAGGCGCGTGGAGGAAAATGGAGACTGGACATTAATGTGCCCTAGTGAATGTTCTGGACTTGACGATGTTTGGGCTGAAAATTTTGAAAAACTTTACGGAACATGCTAACGTAAGGGTCGAGGACGCGGTACGGTTAAAGCGCAGATGCTTTGGTATGCCATTTTGGAAGCTCAGACAGAGACAGGTAACCCGTTCATCCTTTATAAGGATTATTGTGATACAAAAAGCAATCAGCAAAACCTTGGAACGATTAAGTCATCTAATTTGTGCTGTGAAATTGTTGAATACTCTGCCCCAAATAAAGTCGCTGTGTGCAATCTTACATCTCTTGCGCTTCCTACATTTATTGCAATGGATGATTCAGGATCTAGATGTGACTTTAAGAAACTTCACGAGGTCACAAAAGTCGTTGTGCGCAATGTTAACAAATTTATTGATAGAAACTACTATTTTGTTAAGGTGCCCGAGAACTCCAACTTTAGACACAGTCCTATTGCTCTAGGTGTTCAAGGTTTGGCGGTTGCATTTATGTGTCTTCGGGTCCCCTTTGGTTCTCTTGAGACTAAGAACCTCAATATTCGAATTTGTGAAACTTTAAAATACGGTGCGATCGAAGCTTCAATTGAGCTTGCAAAAGAGCTGGGGCCATACGAGATATATGAGGGATATCCTGCTTTTCAAGGGAAACTTCAGTGTGATTTATGGAACGCCACTCCTACAGTTCTTTGGAACTGGGAATATCTTAAGGCCAGTCTGAAGTAATATGGACTTTGGGATCTTCTATTGATGGCACCAATACTAACTGCTTCTACCTCTTAGATTCTTGGATTTAATGAATGTTTTGAACCATATACCTTCAATATTTAGTCCCGTCGAATTTTGGCAGGTAAGTTCCGAGTTGTGAAAAGTTGGCTACTCTGGGACCTTGTTGACATGGAATTGTGGAACGATGCTATGAAAAATTTTATAGTTGCGAACAATGGCTCGATTCAAAATATTCCAAACATCCCTGATGAAATAAAGGCTTTGTACAAAACTGTTTGGGAAATATCACAAAAGACAACCATTGACATGGCAGTCAATTGCTCCCCCTTTATTGATCAGAGTCAAAGCATCTATATTCAAGCTCCCACTATAGGAAAGCTCACTAGCATGCATTTCTATGGATGGAAAAAGGGCCTAACGACTGGTATGTATAATTTACGAACTATGGCGCCGAGATGAACGATGGCAGCCTCGGCGCACATTCAACTTACGGTGGACCAGGAATCTCTAAAGATCGTGAATAGAGCTAAAGCCAAAATGCTTGGCCGTAACGCTTATCGACCAGAGATCAATTGGATTGAGGCCAGCTTGAATAATAATGGGAAAGCAGATGGAGTATCACATGAGCCTGTAGTAACTTCCATTTCGAATAAGGATGGGGACAGTTAGGAGATATTTAAAATTGACAATTATAGTAACAGTATCCTAGCATTTTCTATTGCCAACCCTGAAGCTTGTGAAATGTATTTGGGGGTAATAAAATCTTTTTTCACTCAGTAAAAAAAAAAAATATCAAATATAAAACGAATAGCGGTTGGCAATTTCGCAACAAAATATTTAGTGACCTATTTTCATGTTTCATGAACTTTTTTAAAAAAAAAATATAGATTTCTTGTCTAAAATGGTGAAATAAGAGATAATTCTACCTGGAAGATACCAGTTCAGTCTTCACCTTCTCGTAAATGTAACTATACTGAAGCAATCTTTGTACCATTCCAATCCGCTGTTCACGCATACTTAGTACAAGTTGATAAATAGGATCTGTCGCAGCCGTAAGCGTTTTTAATTCGTATTCTCCTATAATACCATCAGTATGCTTAGGCATAAGAAGCTTTGACTTCGTTAGCATGTAGTCCAACGCCAAATAAGTACCCGTGCGCCCAACTCCAGCAGAGCAGTGAACAACCAAAGGCATTTCTTTTATCGCATGCCTCTCTTCTGTTTGTACAATACATTCAGATTTGCCCTCTGGCCCGTCGCCCTTGGTAAAAGACAAGTTAGACTTCTCCAGGTGATCGGATAATTGTAAAGAGTTGCATAATCTGACAAGGTTAAAAATATTTTCACCGTCCTTAGGACTATTAAAGTCGGCCCAAGATTCAACATAAATATGGTAAACGATTTTTGAGATTCCAGTGTCCGGATTGGTAATTTTTAACTGGGATTTTGTGAGAGGATATTGATCCTTATCTTCCAAGGATGGCTGAATGCTTTCAGAGGTTTCACATGAAATTACCAGCTTGTGGGTAAAATGTTCATCAGAAGGAATCTCTAACTGCGTCCCAACCTTGCTTGGCCAGTAAGGAGCGCATGCTTCTTGACCTCTTTCATAAATTGGAGTAAGCATGAGTACTACCATTGCTTCGGCATGATAAACCTGGTCAGACACAGAATAGAGCATTTGCCAGAAATGCCCATAAGTATCACGAGTTGGTCCTTGAGTGGCAATATATTCTTTGGGCCCCGTACTATGTTTGAGTCCCAAATCAAGGGAAATAAGGGATGCGTTGATATAATCATTTGAACCTTTTTGAACTCCCAATCGCACTCGATTGTGATCAAAGGGCACTACGTTCTAAGATTCTTCTGTTAGAACTAGACAGTAAACCAGCCCATGGACGAACTCATACACTATATCTGTTCCGCTTGATATTTTCAGAAGACATGCCATCTCTAATACTCCAATTAATAGAAGAAGTCTCGCCTACCGCTGGTCGATGAACCATGGTCTGAATGCGGTCATTTTCAATTTCCTGAAGATTATGAAATTTAGCCCTGAGTTCTGGAACAGCACGGTTAGAAAAGACAAGGTACTGATTGCAATACTTACGAGCACTATTTTCTGTCAGAAACGGTGGAAGCCAATCAAAAATATCGCTACTACTAGAATGGTCTCCTAGATTTTGTTGAGAAGGCCTCATGGCAATCTTATTAACGATATTATTCAACATTGCGATTTGATCGAGGAAGAGAATAGGAAGCAGATTTTGGGAATTACCAGAGTCTGATTTACAACATTGTTCCAAAGTTTCAAGAGCACAGTTTCGTAGTCACGTGACTTCAATTAATATTGTGGCCACCACGTACGCTTTATTTGTCAAGTTCGAAGACTAAATATCCTCTAAAATATCAGTCTAAGATCCGTCATTTTTTGGAATCGATAATATACTACGTCAAAATGATTTCTGATGGTCAACTCAACACTATTGCTATTTCTCTCGGTATCGCATCCATGGCATTGATCACAGTCTTCCACCTCATTACGAGAAACACCGAAGGATTGAAAGAGAAATAATCTTTGGAGTCATTTGAACTACTTCACAACATTTGTACGCTAATTTCACGGTATGCAAACTACTTTCATATCACAGTCATATTTTAACAGTCCATATCTCATGTAGGCTTATCTTGTTTTGGAAAGTTATTAGGAATTTCTTTCGTACTGCTATAGCTGACGTCGCTAATTTATTAAATATCATATTGAATTTTCATGAAGTAGAAGCTCACTAATGCATGACTACTTCGGGGCTAAATATAGTAGAGTAGTTTGACGAGAGACTACATTCTTGCTTAAAACTGTAGTACCAAGAATGGGTTCTATAGATTCGTACTCCTTACGCTCAGTCTCTCAAGATGTTCACACAGAACTGGAACATCCTAATTTTTCTTATTACCTTAATAATAAATTGACATTGCAAATTACATTGGTGATGCCTTCTCATTACTAGGAAATTTTCAATTGAAGTAAATAGAGCTTGTTTTGCTCTGTTTCGATTTCGAAATTTCAAATTCCCAAAAATTATACGCACATTTCAGTTTAAATCTTTGTGCCACCAAATTTCAATTTTTATCTTGACAACCAAAAAGAATGGAATAAGCAACTTGCCGTATCAGGACTTTATATTCAGCTTGCTTCTTATAATAATGTGGCAGCAGAGCCTACATCAATACCTAGTTAAGAAAGTATGTATAGGCAGTTATTTTTAAAGCGGTGGCAAGTTGACTTATGATTCATAACCTAGCTACTGGAAAGTCATTCTTTCCATAGGTTTGTTAGATACACAAATGCTAGATTAAAGGGCGAACCTATACCTCCACCAGACCCGCAATACACAAGAAGTGAGTGCATTCCAACTTGTTTGGATGGTATCGAATTTAACTGGAAATATAGGCTCCACCGCTGTTCGGCTAAACAAATTTCGAGTATTTCGACGATTATGGGTTGAAGAATTTAAAAACCAGTTTAAGTGAAGACAAAAAATTTCCAAACTCGCGCGTATTATTGTACATATGAAATTATTCTATTGAGATGTATTTACACCCAATTTAGTTGAGAATTATTGAACCTTGATATTTCCATTAGAGAACGATACAGACATAAATTAGAGAAGAAAAAAAAAAAAAACACACACACACACACACACGCACACACACATTAAAATAAAACAAAAACTCCAAAGATTTTTAAAAAGGACTGTTCACAATACTATTCCTAGACATTGCCTGAATTCTGCGTGCCGGAGTCGCCAAAGTCTGACGGGTGGGCTTTCTGAAAGTGCGACGATCCACCATGCCCACATCATTATTTAAAGCAATGATGACACTTTTGTCGTTACCAAATTTGAAATTATCCGCTGCAACATTATCAGAATATCTTTTGATCAAATATGGAGCTCTGTCTCCTCGCAAAAGTTTCCTTAAACTCCATGTAATGACAAATGGTCCACTACTGGTAATAATACTCTGCTCTCTGCTATCGATGCCAGCGTTAAAGTGGGCCATTGTAAAATTAAGGGGAGCTCCAGTTTCAACTTGCATGTGAGCAAGATGTTCAGGAGAAATCTGGAGGCGCTTAGGACGAGGTTTTGAGTCTTTGCCAAAGCTCTTCAGGAACCCTATTTCTCCTTCATGCTTGCCGTCTTTTATAGTAGCGTCAATAAGTAATAGATAAGTCTTACAAGTAGCCAAAATCCATTTACCATCAGAAGAAACATCAATACCAATGATAGCGTCACCCATGGCTGGAAGTTGTGTTTTGGCATTTATGCCCAATCGGTCATAAAGCCTGATTTCACCTTTATGCGAAGCAACTGCAATGTATCCCTTCTCAGTTGAAGCCAAAGCACTAAAGTTGACTTTAGAAGCGTAGTTTTTAAGTTGAGATTCAACCAATTTGGTACCCGAAAGTCTAGGGTCGATTCTAAAAAGGCCGTTGTCAGAAGCGCCCAATAGAGTCTGCTCATCAGTTGTTTGTGCAAACTTCTGGGATGGAGCAAATGCCCTTACTTTGTGAGTGTCACTGACCCCCCACTCATCGACAACTTTGCCATATTCAAGATCCATTCGATACAGGGAATTTAAGTTATTAGGATCCTGCAAAATCATAGCACGATCTTGGGTATGAAGCATGATTTTGTGAGGGATAAAAGATTTACCCTTAGTAGTTGTAATGTTGTCGATAGTAGTTTGGAACTCCAATTCGTTATCATTCGTTTGTTTGAATACCCCCAATTTATTATCTCTGACAACGAAAGTTCGATCGCTCTTGTGGCCAACAGCAAGCTGACTGTTTTTGCCTTTACCATCCATTTTTTTAACTTCGTCGTATCCTTCATCGTTGTCATAATCTTCCTCAGCGTTTCCTTGCTGCAAACCTTTACTATACTCTTCCTCGTCTTCAATTTCCTCATCTTCTTCAGGAAGGTCAATATCTGCATCTTCCATATTAAAATCCTGAAATGACTCGGCTAAGTAATCCCGCTCATCAGATTTGATTTTGATCCATTTCTGCTTGTTGGTGGCTTCCCAGAGTGCCTGCATGAAACCTTCTTGGAATTTCTCCAGCTCTTCAAAGCTCTTAAACTTCAGCAACCACGAAAATGCTGAGCTTTCAGTGAAAAAATTGAAAATAAATGAAAGATGTTCATAGTTAAAAACAGGGTTCATTTCGGGGGCAATTGCGACACCAATAAATCGCTTATTAGTATCGTCGACTTCTAACCAGAATTCATAGTTCCCGATGTCATATATAAGGAGATCAGCCACGTTTAATTGTTCCACAAATACGCTGGTTGAAGCATCAAACAAATGCAGTGATATTTCTGCATCAAAAATTTTTGTCCCCTCTATATCCGGAATGTCTTCAGGAACAGGGGCGATTTGAGCAGTCTGTTTAGCTGGAGTAGAGGGTGTTGAGCCCTTTGCTTCAGTGGCAAGTTGTGATGCACGTGACGGCTTCAAAGGCGTAATTGGCACAACGAAATCTGATGGACTATCTGTAGCAGGACGGGAGGCCTTAGTGGGAGTTGAAGAGATAAGACCTTCTGTGTGCTCGTGCTTCTTTACTGTAGGCAAACGTTCGTCTGCACTCAAGAACTCCTCTTCGTCATCATCAACCTCATACCCAAATTCCTCTAACTGCCCATCGGTGGCGTTATCATAAGTCTTTTGGAACTTGCGCTCATACTGGCATCGCCTAGCAGTCAAGTCGAATTTATCAAAGAGCAAAGGTTTGGTAGATGCGTCACAAACCAATTCAAAATGGTCTCCTGGATTGCCACTAATATGGCGCCAGATAATGACAATTTGGTCTTCTTTGTTAGTGGAGTAAGCAATATGAAGAGCTTCGTCTATTAGAAAAATCCATTCTTCCTTATTTTTATCGTCTTCAATATCGTCCTCCTCGTCTCCACTGGACTCCAATTCTTCTTCACCCTCTTCGAAGATTCTTTGGACCACTAACTGATAATTGAATGGAACAGACGTTTTTCTAATATTTGCAGTGGCATTAATGTAACTTAATATGTTAGCTAAATAGTTAGAAATAAATTTACAAAACTGCTTACAGGCATTCGCGAGATCCTTGAAGTTTACTCAAAAATAATTGTCCATGGGGGATGGTCGCAAGAACATCCTTGTCACTAGAAGTCAAAATTGAGCGTATGAAATTCATATCAGCGCCTCCTCAATGATTTGGAATATAAATCCAGAATGAAGGTTGTAGGCAAACGGGAAATCAAAAAGTATACTCAAGTGGTGATCAAAACAGAAATCACAACTTTGAGAATCGAATACAAACAAAAAACCAATTATGTTTCCACAGTAACCATTGCACATTCTCCCAAAGGTCATGTGATGTTTCACGTGATGGTAAAAACTATTAAGAAAAGAATTCAAAAATTCCGATCCAGGCCAAATGTCAGTAAACTTCTATGTCAAACATACTTCAAAGACGATAGTTCACTAATACAAACTAGAAGGGACCAGAAATGATCAGGAGGTCTATATTTAGCTGTATTGGAAGATCATATCTACAATATTGCTGTTACGGTGCATCTCTCCGCTCTATAGAATTTTTTCAAATCGCATCACAAAGACAGAGCTTGCCATGTTTGCGAGGAACTTTACATCGATTACATTCTCAATCCTCAATTCAAAAGTCACAAATTGAAGGGACTAAAGAAAAACCGGAGAAGACTCGAAAGCCGAAAAAGCCGAAAGGAAATATCTGGGCTCTACCTAGTCTTGAGGAATTGGCTAGAGAAATACAACCTCTAGGAGACTCTCTCATAGAGCCTGGTGTTAGAGAAATTTGTGAGGAGCATAGCTCAGGAAGTTTAAGTCATTTACCAAAATTATCCGAGACATCTCCCTCAAACAAACCAGAGAGCAGCAGGCCAGACAACGAAAAATCACTTTGGGAAGTCGATAGTCTAGATGAAAGAGCTCAGAAAATACTAGAACGGCAACCTCAGCTAAAAAAGCGAATGGAGGACCTTTTGTTAGCAGGCAAGGGAAGTCACAGCAGAGTCCCTAAGTCTTGGAGAAAAGACAATCTTTTGCCTGAATGGAAACGGCAAGTCTTTGCATTGAAAGAAAAGTTCGGAAACGAAAAGTGGCAGCCCCGAAAGAAACTCTCGCGAGAAGCAATGGAGGGAATACGAACTTTGAAGGAACACTCACCGGAAATGAATGCGGGTGATTTTGCTCGAATGTTCAAGGTGTCGCCTGAATCAATACGACGCATACTGAAAAGTAAATGGACACCACAGGACGCAGAGCTAGAGTCCATTGCGAAACGCTGGGAACGAAGAGGTGATCGAGTTAAGAAAGAAATCAAATTACAGGCGAGAACTGAGCGGGAAGAGAAACATCAGGAAGTTCAAGCTAAACGCAGAGAGCAGGAAATCGTACGGGCTGCACGCGGGATTCAAAAGAAGAAAAGAAAACGAAACTTCAATGCAAATTCTTCCAAAACCAACAGAAAGAAAGATAGTGATGATGAAGATGAATACGGCATAGGCGGAGTTCAAGGTATGATATTTTAAAGAAGTAGAATTACACTCTTATGAAAATAAGGGTGTAGCAATTTGTATATAGTTTCAATAATGATTATTTTCACACTCACAGATGTACTCCATGGCGCCTTACTCGTGAAGGAACCCGCTAGCTTCAAAATATTCAACCCTAAACCTGACAATTTACAATCTCAGTAGAACAACTTTCGTTTATGCCATACCCATCATCCCCGTAAAGTAGAAGTTGGAAAGGAAAAAAACTTATCAGATAGAATGGTATCATCGAACGTTTCATCTGAGTTATCAGACATATATGATTCTGAGGAAGAATCAGTTGCATACAACCCAAAACCCACGGAACGGTCTGGTCGACGAGGCCGATCAGCACATACATATGAAGAAGATGACGATGAAGAGGAAGAGAAATTGGACAATACATGGGGAGAGAGCAGGGGCCATCAGGCAGTTACTAGTCGCACAACGAGAGGCAGAGTAGTTAATTCTAGTGGCTCTCCTAGTGTTGATGACGCATATGACGAGCCGATTGAAGAGGAATTAGCAGACTACTCACCGCCACCACTGGTTAAAAAGTCGATAAAACTTGTGGTAGCTAATCCGAAAAAATTAGTACCTGTATCTCCAGCAAAGAGAGCTAGTACGAGAAAAACTCGTGCCGTAGCTAAATACGACGAGGACGAAGATGAAGATGAAGATGAACATGAGGATGAGGATGTTCATGACGACGACGGACTGATGCTTGACGAGGATGAAGATGAATTAAATGCCAATGAATTTGAAGAAGAAGACGAAGAGGACTTTGAGGATGATTTTGATGACAACAGTACAAAACCTCCGGGGTCCATGGCGGAGTCACAAGATCATTCTCGCATGAGCACGCCAGATTTTAGTAAAATGACAGCGCGACAGCGAGCCCGCTTTGATGGCGACGAAGGTCCATCTTTGGAACTTCCTGCCGAGCCCAGCAAGAAGAAAATTCATTTGACTGAAGAAGAGCAGCAACTTAAACGTGCCGAGATGGCTAGAAGGCGTAAAAATATGTCAGTACGACGGTTAGAGGAAGAAAAGCAAGATACACTAGATAAGCTACTAAAGAAGCGTGCGTCGCGAAGTAGAAAGATTATCGTTGATACTGATGCAGGCTCTGGTACTCCTGGTGGTCTAGGAACGTCTAACGCTCTATATGAAGATGGGAAATCAAGTGCACGACCTTCCATCAAACACCCTGCTTTGTTATCGTGGCGAAGTAATAAAGAAGGTTTTTCGTTAAGTATGGACACGGAATGGCTAGACATACCCAAAACTGCGGTGAACAATCGTTGGTAATACTTTTTGTAATATTGAGAGAAAATTACAATTTATATATATATATCAGAAAAGTGTCATCAAAAGGAACAACCCTATTACTATTAATAAAAAAAGTCATGAAGCGTTATTTCTTTGCCATCTTTGGACTGGGTCTCATCTTTGGCGAATTCAATTGTTCGTCCTTGGTACTAGCCCGGCGGCGTTTTGTTCCAAGTCGAGGGCTCGGGCGTGTTGATGAAGTACTCCCCCGGTGGCCAGGATACATAGAATTCGACAGTACCGGAGAGGAATTCACATCTGTTGGTCCAGTAGTAGCTGAGCTTGTAGCTGGCGAATTACTAGTGGGACTTCCAGCCATGCTGTAAGATGGAAACAGCTTACCCGTGTTTTGGGTTGCTGCAGAACTCATCCGCGCAGCGTTCATGGAATTTCCTATTTGCTCGTTCACCATAGTTTGCTTTTGTTGTTGTTGTTGTTGTTGTTGTTGTTGTTGTTGTTGTTGTTGTTGTTGTTGCTGCTGCTGCTGCTGCTGATGTAGTTGTGCTTGTCCATTAGGCCCTTGAAAAGAAGACGCGGATGATTGCAGATACTGGCCTGAAGGATTTTCTACTACCTCCTGTTTGATCCCAGTCTTAGTCCGGGAATTCGGATCATTTTGACCATCTTTTTCATTGTTCTGCTTGTTTGCAAGTTGTTGTTGCTTTAATTGTTCTTGTTGTTGCAGCAGGTGTTGCTGTTGCGGGGGTTGCTGCTGCTGCTGTTGAAAGGAGCGAGAAGTGACTTTGTGTATATTTTCAAATGTTTTTAAAGGACCTCCAGAGTTTGGTTGTGTGGACTGGTTAATTAGTTCTCTCATTTGTGTGACGGTTTCTGTGATTTGAAGAAACCTCATTACTGGCTCAGTAACTCCAAACGGGTCAAGTATAGATTTTGGAAGTTCCGGCAACTGTTGGCTTAACATGGCTAAACACGCGGCTCTATCAAGATACTCATTGTGGTCCTGAGTAATCTGTTCCATCCACTCAATCTTGAGTCTAGGACTAAACAAAACTCGCAGGTTACCACCCGAGGTAATCATGGCGCCACTACTCATCCAATATGAAATCGTTGTTTTAGGACAATCCACAAAAAAGCCATTTGTAACAGTTTGAAGTGGTCTGGGCCCTTCTAGATGCACTTGTATTCGCTGTACACCCGACGTCGTAAATGTTTGATAGAATCTAGGGAGAATTGCAACAGGGAGATCAAAGACCTTAGTATCGTTTCCACCATTGACGGAATACTTTACCATTGCATTTTCCGTGAAAAATTTAGCAATAAGTCTACGCCAGAACTCTATGTCATTTTTTTGATCAGAGGTGGTATTCAATGCCTCGCAAAATTGCATGAGTTTCAAAATTGCTCCTGACTGTTTGAAGATCATAGGTGCTGATGATGCTCCATTGAAAGCAACTGGAATTGGATTTGCAGTAGCCGCCATTGTGGGCTGTGATGCTGCAGCAGTGACAACAGTTTGAGGATTTTGCGCGGGGGTTCTTGGAGATGGAGAATGGGTTGCTGATGAATGACTTTGAACATTTTGTGTACTCTGAGGACTTATGAAGTGTCCAGGCGGTTGTGATTGTTGAGCCATTTTAGGGGTATGTTGAAGAGGTCTGTTTTGCGGAGTAGAAGCCCGGCCTACTGAAGGTTGCCTCATAGGCTGCGACGGAAGTTTCTGTTGGCCAGGCTGGGAGATGGGTTGGCTCTGAAGAATTGGCTGAGCAGTTTGGCCTTGAATTGCATGTTGAATTTGCTGCTGTTGTGGTTGAGACTGCAACTGCTGCGGCTGGCTCATTGGAGATGGATGAGGATGTTGTTGAGCTTGAGGCCCTTGTTGAGCTGGGTGGCTTTGTTGTGGAGTCTGCTGCCGAGCTTGCTGTTGCTGCTGGTGAAGCTTTTGCTGGTGTACTTGTTGAGCTAGCTGGGCCTGTTGTTGTTGAGCAGCTACCTGTGACTGTTGAAGCAGTTGTTGATGGGAAAGCTGTGATGATTGTTGCTGAGGCTGGCTTTGACCTTGTGTCTGTGGCTGTGATGGAGATTGGCCTTGCTGAGAAGAATTTTGTTGTTGCCCTTGAGCTTGCTGTTGCAATTGAGCTCTCATTTGCATTTGACGCTGCTGGAGCTGCTGATATGGCAGTTGGTACTGAGGGAGTAGTTGAGTAGCTTGCATATGTAATGGTATTGGTTGACCCGGAGCCATTTGCTGACCACCTTGCTGTGCCTGTTGTAGCATATTAGCTTGCATGGGAGATCCCTGTGACTGATTAGGAGATTGCGAAGCTCCATTCGCTTGTGCTTGGGCGGCTTGGGCAGCTTGAGCTTGTAACTGCCGTTGTAGATAAACCTGTGGATTGACTTGCATAGGTATTCCACCTTGACCTAAGTAAAGTTAGAGCTGCGAAAATAATGAGAAAATATAATTCAGCATACCCATGACGCGACCTCCAGCAGTAACAAGCTGCGGATGGTTCCCGTTAATTACTTGGTCTGGATATTGTCCAGACTGCGCTTGGGAAGCATGAGCTTGGGCAGCCTGAGCTTGAAGCATTTGCATTTGCTGAGGTGTGAGACCCGCAATTAACGACGTTTGTTGCATGGCGCCTTGAGGAATAGCACCTTGCCTAATTTGCATGGGATTCTGGCCATTCATCTTAACGTCTTGCGCTCGTTGCAGCTTATCGCAAGTAGGATCGAGTTTGCGAGATTACACTACGAACTGGAGTGTTAAAAACGAAGAAATGGAAGGATTCTAGTGGAGTGGACTGCGCAAAACCCGCCAAACGCGACAAATGCCGAATTAAAAAACCTACAATCACTCACCGAAAAAAGTGAAGGCTGTGAGAAGTGCTACCGTATAATTCAAGCAATTGCTGGACGCAATATAGCCTTCTTAACTAAAGGCTTTCTATGAGCGTTTATACTACTGCTGTGCTTGGAACAACGACTGAGCAGGCTGTTTTTTTAATTTTTGCCAGATACTGGAATTGGCCCCACTGCGAGAAAATAGAACGAAAAATTAATCTTTTTTTTTCACTACCACCAATAAAGCAGGGTAAGCCCATATTAGGATAAAACTGAATTTTAAAGCGTATTCCATAATTACAAATCAAAAACATGGGGATGAGATAAAGCGCTTTTGTCCCTTCAAGTTACTCTATTCTACAGGCTATAGCACGAAAATTAATACAATATAATGGGCAGCTTTCACAACAAGGCACAAACTATCCAGCAGGCAGAGGCCTTGGTCCTGGGAATCTCGTTAATCCATTCATGCGCGTCACTAATTAGAAAAAAAAAAACAAACAACAAGCCGAACCAAGATGACGCGCATGAACCATGCACTGCTTCG
>JAKVQY010000435.1:0-13850 GCA_030463045.1 Geotrichum macrosporum
GAAAACAGCCGGTTCTACACCGCCGCGGGAACCTACACCAAGCTGGCAATCAAGAAGCATACCAGGACAATGCTCCTTATTAGCAGACATAATGGCTTTAATAGCAATTTTATAGAAAATTTCACCAACCGCAATTGGTCGGACTCCAGGATTCTTGTCCAAAGGGGTAAGCCGAGAGGCGCACAATAGTTGCATGCCTTCAGCCGTACCATTTTCAATGTTCTTTGTGAGAAGAAGCATAAAACGTCTAAAATCCCTATTCTTCATTGCTAGTAGAACAAGGTCGCGGGACCAACCAGACAGTCCTGCTGCTGCATCCTTGTTGGTGTTTAAGACTGCACGTTCCAAATGAGCCTCTTCCACCAGGCCATTAATCCTCGGGGACATTCTCCTAGAGAGATTAAATGGGTCACTATCACCTTTTGGGTGAAGATCACTTAAAATTCTCCAGGTTTCTGCATTAGCAGGTGCAAAAGTAGACATGTCCCTAACAGCTTGGGCAGCTTTGGATACTCTGCCATTGGCGAGCTCAATATGAGCCCGTCTCTGGGCCGCTTCCTTCTTTTCTGAGTCAGAAGGGAATGCGGTGGGGCTAAAATTCTTGGCCTCCTTAAAAGGGAGACCAGGAAGATTAGGTAGATTAGTTAAAGTGTCTTTGTATCCATTGGGGACTCCACCTAAGTGCTTCATGTAACCCACGGCGATTCCAGCCTTCGGTATCATCAATATGGCGGACAAACAAGCCTCAGAAGGGGTTTGTAAATACTCGCGAGCGAGTCTGGCTGCTTGTTCCACAAAGATTTGCTTCTGGCCATGAGTGAGCTTCGATTCAGGGAGCTGAATGGGGGAATATTTCAAAAGCAGTTGTAGGTACTCATTGTCTTCTAGAAGAGCCTTTGCCGTGGTAGCATGATAAACAACGTTTGTTGATGTCTCATCTTGGGTGTTTACCAATTCCCCGACTGGGTCATTGTAAACATCAAAAATGTCAACACCACCGTCAGCAAAGGAACCTCTAGATGGAGGGTCGCCGATAGAGCTGCCAGCAGTAGAAATGGAGTCACCGGTCGTAGAGGAATCGGATTGGGTGTCGTCGTTGTCGTCGTCGGGTGGTTCGGTGGCAGATACAAAGACTTCATCACCAGAAGTTGCGGAATTGGTGGAAATTGACGAAGTAACACTGGTAGAAAACCTGTTGGCACAATCCTGACGGAGATGATTTTGATAGGAACTGTCCCTTCCATAACACTTGTAGCAATTCCGACACTGCTTCACGTTCATGGCATCAGCCATCGTCCCAGAGAGTCGGTCTCTCATCAACTCTGCACTGTGCTTCCAATTCAGGTGTCGTGAAATCCTAGTATACCGTTCCGTAGTTGTTGTCGTCATGACACAAAACGCACATCTAACCCCGTTGCTGGGTGATGTGGTCGTCGCATCGTTGTCGTCTGCAGGTAACAATGATAGGCGTCCCGGACCGGGTCCAGGAACCGTACTATCATCGATGTCGTTGTCGTTGTTGGTGCCGGCCATTCAATTTAATCTTTAATTTTTAATCAAAGATTTAAATAATACTTCTATAATCCTTTTACGATAATATCGGCAGGAAATTGCCGACAATCATCATTGGAATGCCAAAAACATCGCGCTTGAGCGTCCATATTGATGTGGTTTTGATTCGTTTCCCTTGCGGTGACAGAAGCGTACACTCAGTCATATTGGCGCCTCGTGAATCTCCGAAGGCCATCCTTGCAAACATATCAAAGTATTCGAGTACACTGGCGTCGTCCATGAGTTCAACAATAAATGCGCCTTCATTGAGAAGTCTCTCCCTTGGCCATCCCGTCAGCAAACAAAATTCCTTTCCAACTGCTGCTACTTGCCCAGTGCGTCTCCAAACTACAGTTGGAGTGCCAGAATAAGCAATAAATTTTTTGTACTCCATAAGAGTACGCTGGAAGCACTGTTCCATAAAAACTAGATCATCTTCCTGAAGTGTGTTGGTACAAGCAATAAATGATGGACGGTAACTAGCCATGCACTTTGCGATTCTCAACTGTTGCTCGCGGTTGAACCGTCTACGAATATAAGTTGTCAGATGATGATATGCCGGGGTATAGCTATAGGGCTGGCGCACATTTGCATAAATTTCCGCGGGCTCCCGAAATGTCTGATGTGGTGGAATTCCGGGAAACGAAGAAGACGGCAAATTTATGCTATTTTTGCGTGAACTAAATCCGTAACCATTGATTTCGCCAACAGTTGCTGAGATTGTAAAGGAAATGGGCCGTTTGGGCTCACTCGTCCACTCCGGCCAGTCTTGCGTAGTCAACTGCCCCATCGATTCCAAGATATCACTAAAGTGTAGTTCGTTGGGGTTGCCTGTCCCTAAAGTAAACTGATTGAGTGCATTATTCATCGGGACAGGCTGTGTTGGAACTTGAGACGTGAAATGGTCTTTTCGCGAGGAAGGCGATTTTTCATCCGTACTACTTACAGACGGGCTAATAGAAGACCCAGTTCGGTCCAATTGACCTCCAATGATACTGCTGATAAAGTTGTATTCTTGGTTAGCAGCTGTTGACTGAAAGTTGCTTCTACTCGATCCAATAGGGTTAGATACAGGCCAGTTCATTGATCTATAGTTGTTTTCAGACTTTGGTACAATGGCCTGCGCAATGTTATGGGTTTCATTGGCACTGGAGATATTGGACGAGCCACTCAAAATTTCAAATGGAGAGGAAGACGCCAGCCTGGTTCCGAGCTGACCTTGTATAGCTCGGGTATCTTGATGGTTTACTTCTTTCAAATTATTGTCGATACGCTTCTCCTTAAAATCCTCAGAGTTCACAAAGGTGGATTCTAAGTTTAAGGAACGGTTGAGGCTGGGTGTAACTTCTGGCACATCAGCAAGATATTTGGCTTTCTTTCGAACTCCGTCTCGGCAAGTATCTGCTAGACCGCGCGCAACGCACCGTTCACATGGTCGGTTATTATCACAGGTCAAGTGAGTCCGCTGACAGTGTACGCATGCTCGGGCAGCCTTTCTTCGCTTGGGCCGTCCGGTTCGAGGCTAGATGTGAATGTTAGAACAGACGAAAGTAACTTGAAATCAGGAGAATACTCACGCTAATTACAACACCAGGTGGGTACTCTTGTACTTGCAGTGTCTTTGAGAGTAGAGGGTTAGGCAGTGATCCTGAAGCAGCCAACATGGAATTCTTTATCTCAGTCATGGTGGGGTTGTATGGTGGGGTATTTGAGTCTTCCCGAACGTTGGTAATAGAAAGAGCACTAAGAGAAGGAGAAACCCCAAAAGGTCGGGCAGGTTGTAATAAGCAGATGTTTGAACGGTTTTGAATAGTCTGTTTTAAATCTCTTGAAGTGCGATAGATCTCTAGCGCTAATTACTCTGTTTTCGCAGTTTAACGGTTTTGAGGTCCATAAGATCTCAGTGCACCAGTAGAGGGATCGTCAAACGCAAACAAAACGTGACTGAGGTGCTGACGGCTAGTCAAATGCTGGTCCAAAGTATACTTTAGGGGTTCGAGTCCACAGTCAAGTAAAGGGCCAAGCTGTGGTGGACGTATATTCCCCAGTATTTATTTGAAGGGTCTTATTACTGGTAAGCAGGGAACGACGTTTGCATGTGGCAAGATGGAAAAAGGAACAGGCCCAGCTTTTATTCAAAAGTGACACACAACTTCAGCCTTTGATTTCAGAGAGAACGTTCGGGTTGAGAGTTCTAAAGACTCTGTGGTTTGAGACTCTCTGCAGAGCATTGGAATCTCTGTTACGGGATATTTGTTCGGAGAGATTCGGGTTGCAAAAAAATTAAGTAATTGTGCTGAAATTTACGCAAATGACTCGATATACATTAAATTTCACAATAGTTCACGTTTTATAGGACTAGAAAGTTGATTCAGGATACCCCAAAAGGATTTACAGTAGTTGTGGAATTTGACAATGCCATTAAGTCTGCGTTGGCCTGCTCCTCGCAGCAGATTTGCGGCACTTGCGGTAACAGCATTGGCGCCATCTCAGGTACGTGCTTGCTTGATGTCGAGATGATCACTTGTATTCCTGTCGTTAATCACTTCTAACACATCATGTTAGGAGTTACTACCCCTAAGGCTATTTAGATATTTGTCTTATCCTACGTCTACGGTATGCAAATTTCCTGACACTTTCTTGCAAATTATGGCCATCAATAGCGCAAAGTTAACTCAATGTGATTGCTTGGACCAGATCCAACACAGTAGTTCTGAATGGATTTCAAAAGTATGTGAGTTAAACGCAGCACTTGAGATTCGGCATCCCTGGTTTATGGGGAAGCCAAAGATGCTAAACGGTTTTCTTGACCAAAACTCAGTAATGCTGAATTGCCTCAGAATCAACAATCTTCTAGCTGGATCTGATTCTGAAAAACCATGGGTGTTAAGTCACGTTTTGAAATCTTTTTTTTTCATTCAACCTGACAACATTTCTAGCCAAGCTAAGGTTGCGGTTATGGATAAGATTAAGGCAGAAGGTTCAAATGTAGAAAGAAAAAAGAAGCCTAAGCCAGTTAAGATTGAAGTGCCTATCACTCCTGGAATGATTGACCTGCGAGTAGGTGTCGTCCAAAATGTCGTTAAGCATCCGGATGCCGACTCACTTTACGTGTCTACGATTGATGTTGGTGAACCTGAAGGTCCTAGAACTGTGTGCAGCGGACTGGTTAAGCACATTCCTCTCGAAGCTCTTCAAGACCGATACGTGGTGTTAGTGACGAATCTCAAGCCAGTAAAGATGCGTGGAATCAAGTCGAGTGCGATGGTTCTGTGTGCTTCGAATCCAGAAGACACAGTAGTAGAGTTTGTAAACCCTCCCATGGGGTCCAAGCCAGGCGACAAAATTTATTTTGAATCTCATGACATCACTCCGGAACCAGTGCTTAATCCCAAGAAAAAAATCTGGGAAACCTTGCAACAAAATTTCACCACGACTGGACAGCTAGAGGTTGTTTATAGAGCACCAGGTGAACCTGACAGGCAACTGAGAAACAAGAAAGGTGAGCGTTGTCTTGTCTCAACTTTGGTAAGAGCTGTAGTGCGATAACTTTATCCGAAAACTCCAGTTTGTATATAATTCAATGCATGACAAAATCTAGAGCTACTTCACCTGGGTCCAAGTCTTTCTAAACATGTGTATTCCTTGGCAATACATTTTGTGATGACGTTTAGAATCAATCGTTTTCACCCTTGGATTCCTGCAAAGCATTATAATCAGGTCACTGAAAGAGGTAATACTCGCTAATACTTTAATCCCCCATTGCCGCAGTTTGTAGGGAGCTCTACATATAAAATGAATTAAAAAGTTCATTTTCGAAATTTCCTCATTTAAGCAACACATTTCTGAGTATGCTAAAATTTAACTCTCTAACAAGGCTATACCTCATTGTGTTTATTGAATGTTTGGGTGCTCTACAGTTTGGATACCATTTGGTAAGTGTGAGGGGAATTTTTTTTTATTTTTCGATTATCCCATAGCTAACTCGTAAGGCTGAACTAAATGCTCCAGAAGCATACATCTCATGCCGTCATGTGAAAAGTAGTGATGGATACGATTGCATTCCCATGAATTCTAGAGAAATTGGTATGGTTACTGCGAGTTATTCCATCGGGGGCCTGTTAGCAGCATCCGCGTCCGGTTACTTGGTTGGCAAGCTGGGCCGTAAGAAGCTTTCTCTACTAGCATGCATTCCATTTACAATAGGACCAATTCTTATGGGAACTGCGGTTTGTATGATTCAAATGCTAGCGGGACGGTTTGTGGCCGGCCTAGGAGCAGGCTCGGTTCTTGTGGTAATGCCCCTCTATCTCAACGAAATCAGTCCACCTGAACTGCAGGGTAGGGTTGGATTCATGAATCAATTAGCCATGAACTTTGGAATCTTGCTTGCCCAGATCTTGGGATATTTTTACTCAGACTTTGATCACTGGCGGTATATATTGTTTTTTGGCGCATTTTTAGGTGTTTTGAACGGAGTTCTCCTTATTTGGACGCCGGAATCGCCTCAATGGCTGGCAGGCACGGGAAGAATCGATCAGGCACGCAGATGCTTACAATATCTGAGGCAGAAAACGGACGTCGAGGAAGAGTTTTCTGGTTTCAACAAGCCTAAAGTGGATGAAACACAAAGATTACTAGAGGCTCCTAAAGGTAGACACACAGTGGGACAATTAGAAAATATTTCCATCTGGAAATTTTGTACCTCAGCCAAGCATCGAAAGCAATTCGTCGCTGTTTGCGGGATCATGATGTTCCAGCAAATTTGCGGTGTAAACTCAATTGTATTTTATGGTGTCGATGTCCTTTCTGAAATGTTACCTCAACTGGCACCACTCCTGAATTGCATAATGTCTAGTCTCAATTGTCTTTTTACTGTCTTGTCGGCTAGGATAGTGGACAAACACGGTCGTAAAATTCTACTAACATCATCCATTACCGGCATGGCTGTCGCGTCTTTCCTGCTAGGCTTTGGTATTTCCCATTCGCTTTCTGTTCTGTCTGCCTTTTCAGCCACCCTCTTCGTTGTTGCTTTCGCAATTGGCCTAGGCCCTGTTCCTTTCATGATTATTCCCGAATTAGTACCACAAGAGACCGCAAATGTTTCTCAGAGTATAGGAACGACCGTTAATTGGTTTTCCATGTTTCTTGTAGTAAGTATTTCTCTGCTCGTGACGTCCGTTCTAGCTAACCCGTATTAGGGATTCTTATTCCCTATTATTCAGAATACCCTTGGGGGTAAGACCTATTATGTATTCACGGCAATTGGGATACTGGTACGTTGACAGCCGGTTTATTTAAAACATCACTAACAAGTCTAAAGGGTGTAATATTTACAGCATATTGCATTCCTGAAACTCGAGGTAAATCGACCATGGTCGAAGTATGGGGTAATACATGAATACATTTTGTTCCTGGAGTCGTTTTTAGTATGTGATTCTGATTCTGATCTTCTGTAGAGGTTGAAAAGTGTCGTATTTCGTAACAATATATCATGTGACTTGTGACCACCTTCTATAATAGGAAATAATTTTAAAATGCGGTATATCTTGGTCCTGTGTAATTTTGGCATTGCTGATTCATTGCTTACTGTGCCTTCAATTTTGCAGGGCACAGAGAATTTCGCCTTTTCAAAGTTTTTTTTCATTCATTTTCCCTTTCGCCCAACGTACGACGACGACGGAACATCGACACAACAATGCCTACCAGATTGACCAAGACCAGAAAGCTTAGAGGACACGTCTCCGGTGTGTATATCCCTGTTATTATAGTGGTAGAGGTGATTATGGACGATGTGAAACGAAGACAATTTGTGATTCAAACGGCCGTAGGAGTTCAGATTTCCATCAACCCATACTCACCATAAATCTCACGATACCCTTTTTTTTTTCTCTCCATTCTATGTTTGCTAACTAGTTTCTAGCCGGTCACGGACGTATCGGAAAGCACCGCAAGCATCCCGGTGGTCGTGGTATGGCCGGTGGTCAGCACCACCACCGTACCAACATGGATAAGTACCATCCTGGTTACTTTGGAAAGGTTGGTATGAGATACTTCCACAAGCAGCAGAACCACTTCTGGAAGCCCGTTCTTAACCTCGACAAGCTATGGACTCTCGTCCCTGCTGAGAACAGAGAAAAGTACATTGCCGCTGCTTCTCCCAGCGCTGCCCCCGTCATTGACACTCTTGCTGCTGGCTACGGAAAGGTTCTGGGCAAGGGCCGTCTTCCTAACGTCCCCGTCATTGTCAAGGCCCGATTTGTCTCCAAGCTCGCTGAGGAGAAGATCAAGGCTGCCGGCGGTGTCGTTGAGCTCATTGCTTAAGTATTTTAATGTACAATAAACCAAAATGAAACAAGAATGAACGGATTATGGCACTGTAGAAACACTGTATTTTTAGGTAAAAGTTATTGATATTTGGGCTAGGGTTTTGATCTAGTCTGTTGAACTGGTGACAAATTCAAGTGAAAGACTCTTCTTTTTTTCATTTTTTTCACTCACGTTTTGATTGTCAGAGCCATGAGTGAAGAAACGTGGACCGTAGAGAATGCTATTCCGCCGCAGTTACTTGAGCACATTGAGTCCTTGCGGCAGTCACCAAGTCTGAACGCAGGCACGGCCAGCCCCATGGTCAATATGTTTTCTTTTCTTCACATTGTGAGGCAGCTTAAAGTGACACGTCGAACAGGCTGGGTTGACTTCAAGGTGTCTAATGCTGGTATGTTTGTTATTTTCACTGTTGGCTAATTTTTTGCCGTGATTGCTAACTAAAACAGAGTCCATATCTGATCATATGTATCGGATGGGAATTATTTCTATGCTGTCCAACAATAAAGATATTGATACCAACAGATGTGTCAAACTATCTCTGGTGCACGACATGGCTGAATCAGTTGTAGGAGATATTACGCCCGTTGATCCAATTGGCAAAGAGGAAAAGCACCGCCGTGAGTACGAGACCATGAAATATCTCACTGGAACTCTGCTGGCGCCGTTTAACCCCCGGGCTGCCGCAGAGATCTTGGAGCTTTGGGAGGAGTATGAAAATGTGTCGACGCCGGAAGCTCGATTTGTCAAGGATGTGGATAAGTACGAATTAATTTTACAGGCTTTAGAGTATGAGAGGCAGTACGAGGGTGAAAAAGATCTTTCAGTGTTTTTTACTGCTCGGGAAAGCATCAAATCACCTGAAGTTTTGGAATGGGCCAATGCCGCCATTGCTCTACGTAATGAGTATTGGGAACAGACCAGGAAATAAAGGCATTCATGTATGGAAATAGATTATTTTTTAATGTAAATTTGATTCAAGGCCATTGAGGTACCATTAGGACGTTTCGGGGAGAATTTGAACAATCGGTTTTTGGGAGGAAAGCTAAAAAATTTTTAAAAAAACATTTCAAGAAATTTTTCACAAACATACAGTACATGAACGAGTTGCATAAGAACAATGAAGGTATTGGTAGCAGACGAGGATTCCGGAAGCCTCAAGGGTAAGTTTGGAGGAGCTACTGAAAGCAAGTAGCTAATTAAATTTAGAGGTTGTTTTTGAGAGAGGCACAGACACAAGTAAACAAAATCAGCTCCAACCGAGCATTGAGACATTTGCAAAGGGAGGCCGTGGTCGGTATATCCAGAAGCTTTTGCTTGTAACTGACAATCAAGTATGTGTGTGTACGTGTTGAAGCGTTTTTATTTTGGTTTGGAGGTATTAACATTTTTTCGACAGGTGTGGGCGGCGAGATGTGACGGGTCCGTTGAGCTGTACTCTGTTGACCCTATTGAGGGCGAAAAGTACACGATGATCCGAGACTGGTCTGCTGGGACTGCCACAGTTCCGGTACAAGGGGAAGAGAAGGCCGATGCAGTTGTGGAGCTGACATTAGATGGAGAGCCTGGTTTTGCGGTATCTTGTAGTCGAAAGGGAAAAATTGTACGTTACGACACGACTTCTGGATCTAGCTGCACGGTTAGTGTCAAGGGTCCCCTTGAGACGCTTACTATACACCCTCAGCAACGCAATCTTGTAGCTGTTGGTGGGCAAGAACGGGATACCGAGTTAATTGAGATAGATTGGGAAGGTGCGGAACAAAAGTCAATATGGCTAGCCAAGAATGTCAAAAATGACCGACTTGACCTCCGAGTGCCTGTTTGGGTTAAAAGGATTATTTTTCTGGGTGATGAATTACAGGAGGATCAGGACAAGGCGACGTACAAATTATTAGTGGTTACGAGGTATGGCCAATTTCGACTTTATGATACCAAGGTTGGTAGACGCCCTCGGCAGGATGTTAAAATCAGCGAGCATCCCATTTCCGCGGTGCAGAGAGGGACAGGACCCAGGGCTCATATGGTGGTAGCGTCTGACACGCGAACATCTACATATGTAGTTGATATTAATACTGCGAAACTGCTGGGCAAGTTGGCTGGTGCTACTGGTGCGGTCCAAGCACTGGATGGTTTCACGTCGGGAGAGACGCAGGCGGTTATGGCGACTGGTGGGTTGGATAGATATCTTCGCGTTTTTGAACTGGAAACTCGGGCAGTGGAGGCCAAGATATTTACGGGAACACAGATTACAGCGGTTCTGGTGCTGGATGGATTCAAAGAGGAGGATGTGTCTTTTGCTGCGTCTGGTACCGATAAGAAGAGGGTGCGTGAAAACGACGAAGCGGAGAACGACGAGCTTTGGAATCAATTAGAGGAGGTATCAGCCAAGCAGGAGAGTAAAAAGAAAAAGGCGGCCAAGTAGGTCATGGCTGAGCCAGAAAGAATAACTTTTAGATTTCTATAAAACTGAAAATGCAAACAAAATATACAAAAAGATTTGGTCACTTGAAGCCTACGCCCAATATTTCGCCTAGCATGATGGCAGGTCTACATATTCGTTTTGTTATTGCTGCCAAAACTTCTACAAATACCATTGCCTCGTATAAAAACCACATTAGCATGATCAATTCCACGCCCACCACTGCTGGTTCCAAATGTGGCACTGAGTCTGCAATAGCGTCAATGGGTTTAAGAATCAGCGACAGGCGGGCAAGAGATCTAAATGCGTCCAATGCTGTGCGAATTGAATGTTTTGCTTTCGAGGTAATTCCGCTGGGCTCTGGAGCGAGTTGTGAGTGGAAATTTGCAGAGTGAACACTTGGCTGCGAGCTAGGGAATGAGCGACTGCGATAGCTGTGAGTCGACATGGGGTCATGACTTTCTTGAAGGGTTTGATGGATTGATGCAGATGAGTAGGGGGCCGGTACAGAGTAGTGGGATCTGTAGGAAGATGGCAACGTATTGCTCGTGAAAGCCGACATGGTGCTTTTTTGGCTGGGACTACTGTTGTAGCCAAGACCAGGTGTATTGATGTGTGCGATACTGGGTGTTTTTGGCTGTTTGGCGTTGATATCCAGGCTGGGTGTTTTTGGTTGTTTGAGGTTGAGGTCCATGGGGCGACGCAGGCTCGGAGTTGATGGGAGTTCGGTTTTCAGCATCATGGCACTGGCGACGCTCGAGGCCACTCCACCGGGGAGTGGCATTTGCACAGGGTCCATGATGGAAAGCGTATCGTAGCGGAGCTCTTCAGCGGCTGTAAGCATTGAAGATTTGCTGGCTGGATATCGGGGCTTTACTACTATTGGAACGGTATTTTGAGGTTTGGCATGAGTAACAGGGGGGATGGCTTTTATCTTTTGCTCATTTACTTGATTTTGAGGCTTACTTTGGAGATGGACTTTTGGTGGATTTTCAGCGGCAGAAGTCGTTGATTTATTCTATAATAGAGTTAGAATCAAGGAACACATTCGAGCTGGGCAACTTACCTTGTTGACAGCCAGGCCTTGCGAGAATTGCTTACTTGCGACCCAGGACGGAAAGGTTTGTTTTTGAGGTTTGACTTGTTTTTTCTCTTTTCGCACAGGGTTTTGGAGGCTGGATGTTTGCTGGTTTGATTGTTTTTTTGGCAGCTGCTTGGGCTTGAGCCTGGGGTTTTGAGCTGGGGCACTGTAGCCAATGTTTTTTAGGGGAACAGCAAATGTGTTTTCTCCACGACGGCTGTGGTGCGAGTAATCCGACGAAGTCGAGTATACTGACGCAGGATACATGTCAATTGAGACAGGTTGGTAGGGCATTTTGGCAACACTGCTTGCTGAATAGAGGGACACAGGATTAGAAGTAGGACGACCCTTTGGCCGCTGCTGGTGGGTTTGTGTTTTTTGTTTAATTTCTTTTACGGCCTTGTTTGCAGCCTTTCGAAGAGTAGTTGGTTTTGTGGGAGCTTGATGATGTTTCTGAATCTTTTTTGATGGATTCTTTTTACTGACTGCATCTCCGTTATTTGAGAGTCCAGAAATCAAGCTATAGATTCCTTTTGCCGAGAACTGAGAGACTTTGGGTTCATTTTGTGCCATTTTTTTTTTTCTTTCTTTCTTTTCGTTTGCCTGAAAACGTTGGCTGACTAGCACACGAAAGGTTTGAAGACGGGTTTCTTTTGAAGAATGAAAAGAATTGGAAATGGGCTTTTGAACAAATTGCTAAAAAAGAATTGAAAAAGAGCTTTTGAACAGATCGCCATGGTTCATAAAATTTTCACGATATTATTTGTGACACACTAATGTTTGGTTCCCTTTCAACGATATTGAGCTTACCCACCCCTGAAATGCATTTAACGACCACATTGAAGCCGGTTCCTTGACTGATTTGAAAAGTTTGAATATTTTTTTTTAAAAAAAAGTGGCCGGTTATTTGCTATGCAAGACTTGGAATCTTCGGATTAGTTTTGTTGTTAAAAATTTTTAAAGCATTTCCATGGACGTTTTTTGCACATGGATTTTTTGGCAATAAACGGTTCCTGGTAGTACGATTGGATTCGCATAGCTGGGTGGTTGGTCTTGGAGGGTTACTACTTTGGAAAGTAGTGGAAACCACACCTGTGCATGAGAACATCTAGAGGTGACAAGCGAAAATGTATAGGAAAAAAAGCCGTCGATTTGAAGCAAAGGCGACTTTTTGGTAAAGACGTTGAGATACTGGGATAACCATTATGCTACCGAATCTCTGGCGTAACATTTTCATAAAATGTCCACATTATTAGGAACCCAGAGTACGTGTTTAAGCTTCCGGGACGACGCAAAGGGTTTTTATTGTTTCTTGAATGAAAAGAGACAAAGGCAATCAGAGGTTCACAAGATGGGTAACGATTGGTTTTGGGGGTCTCCTTCAAGGTTCTCGAGCCTTGATTTTTTCCTCAAAGTGCAGCAAACAAAGGCAATAACAAGGGAGGTTTATTTTTGCAATTTAAAGAAGCATCCGCAATGGAACCCGGGACCTGGGCTATCCAATATTGGATAGGCGCCAAATATGGTCTGTGATGGTATTTGATACTCGTACCTAGTCTGCAGGTGAGTAGCGGCTCAATCTGTGACTTGCAAGTGGTAAATGAGAGTATTTTAAAGAGAAAGGTTTTCAGGTCTGTGAGAACGGCACAATAGCGATGGATTATAACAATTGATGATGAATGAAGGCAATACTTGAATTTAATATATCCAATATAGAAGTAATACTCTAATTTAATATATCCAATATAGAAATGGGAAATAAGAATAAGAATAATGATAATAATAATAATAATTCTTTCTCAAATTTAGTATATAGCAATTATAATAATAATAATAATAAGAATAATGATAATAATAATAATGAAAGAAAAACTACAATTCACTTTGAGATGGCCTTGATGCCGGTTCCCAGTACTCGCTGATACCTGAATCCTCCGGCATTTGCCCAATCGCCCGCAAACAGCCTCTGTACCCTGGCGGACAGTCTCTTTTTGACGACGACGGGCATATATATTCAAGAAAGCATTATCGCTTTAATCCAGCTCATTGATCCCTATGTATTGACAAATGCTTGAAAAAAAAAAATTTGCAAAACAATGAAACCCAGTTTAAATCTGTTTCCCAGGACAGGACTGCTAGAATACCTCCAATATGGGTTTGATTAGGCGTATCTTCTATTTGTATTCAGTTTCAACGCGACTGCCAATGAAGAAACCCGCCCAACACTACAAGTCACCAGATGCTTGAAATGCTGTCCGAGAGGTTTTCAAAGAAACTCTGGAAACAGTATAGGAACTAGCAGTGAATAGAAAACTAGGAGTGAATAGCTTTAATGGCAGTGGATAGGTTTGACTGGAAGTAAATAGGGGTCATCATAATTTGCGATATAACAACAGTGATTATGAGGAAAAAAACAACGAAAAAAGGAAGAAACAAAAAAAAACAAAACACGAGCAACAACAAAAGAGTGAA
>JAKVQY010000436.1:0-13817 GCA_030463045.1 Geotrichum macrosporum
TGCTTCTTCAGAATCAAGACCTGGAATCGCTCAAAGTCAGTCAACTCAGCTCTTCTCTTTCGCTGGGCAATCTTCTTAGCCCAGGACGAGTTGGCCCACTTGGCATCAATGCCAGCAGCCTCCCACTTCTTAGCAACGGCAGAAGAGCGGGCAGCACGGGGAAGCTTAGCAATAACGTGAGGAGTCAAAACAACCTGGGCGAGAGCAACACCTTGACGAGGAACACCAGTGGAGGGGCCATCAATAAGAACCTGAATATAAAAGTTAGAAAAATAGATAACAAAATGATGCGTCAAGCTAGAATGGCCGTGTACAAGGAACACAAGTTGGACAAGCCAAAACCAGTGTCTATAAACTTCCACTTAAAAATGAAATATTTTTTTTTTTCCATCCTCTAATACAATCCAGTATTATTTATATGCCGAGTGGCTTTTGCAGGTACTACTTACTCTCTTGTGGTCGATGATCTCAACAATAGTGGCAAGCTTGCCAGCGGAAGAACCGTTGTTGACAAGAACAACACGGCCGATCTCGACGAATCTCCAGTTGGAGGCCTTGACGGAAGTTTCTGACGACATGATTGGTATTGTGGGGGGGATTGTTGTCGATAGTTTTGGTCGAAAAGTCAATAATACACGAGGAGAAGGTGAAAAAGGGAAAAAAAATTAAAAGTATACTGAGAGATAGTCTTCCCAGATTAAGCGCTTAAACCCCAACCCTCATATCAACAGCAACAAATATTTCAGCGAATTTTCCAAAGATTTGGGTCCCAAAAGCATTTCCCTATGTCATGTGATTATTATTACTCTTTATAGAATTTATGTGACTTTTAAGTGGCTGCTTTGATGGTAAATCCATTCTATAACAATGCCTTAGGGTAAAGCCCTATTTTATTCTTTACGTGGTTTAAAAGAAATCAGAAAAGCTCTCTGAATTCAATCCTCCTTTCTTTGTGTATCAACGCGAATTGGTATGTATTAACGCTGCATTCCGCCATTTGATTAATCTTTAAATGATGATATAATTTGCGATTGAGGAGCCGAGTATACCGAGGTATCGCCTATCTCACTATGGATGCTCGAGGAGTTGATATTAAATTATAATGTCTGATAATGACTTTACGAAACAAGAATTCTCCCCATGTCATGAAGGCCTACTAACGCGTTTATAGTAAATTTAGATAAATCACTATCGGTTATTTATTGATGCCCACATTCATAAGTGAGTCCGCTCTTTTTTTTTTAGCTCTTTAGCAATGTGAAATCAATGATGAAAAACATTATCTGCTACAATTTTTGAATGTTTATGAAAATTCTATAATTATCACCAAGATCTCTGATTTCGATTTTACAAAATCCCATGTTGATCATTCTTCGTTCTAAGACAAGTCGTGTTCTAACTCTTATGTTTTAGCGTGTGTTATGTATGGAGCATTAGTTTTACGTAGTTTTTTATACCGTTTCTGTCTTTCTAATAAAATTTACCAGTGGATCGCCTACTTTTTCTATTACATCTGTAGCCCAAAGCACGTCTAGGTGCGAGTACTCAGGAAGCTCAACGATATCCACTTTTTTAATAACCCGGGACTCCGTCTGCTTGATGCGGTTCACAAGTCTGTATGGGTTAACCAAGTCGTCCTTCCCAGGAATAACCAGTAACAACGGCGGAAAGCGCTCATCAAACCACGGATGGTCATCAGACTCATGTCGAAACAAACACCCTCTAGCTGCAAATCCATCCTTGCCCAACCACCAATACATGAGCTCAGCAGAAATGTGTACAGGTGAAAACAACAGCTGTCGACTCCGATACTCAGGATCCCACAGGCTGTCATCCCATGAAAACATGTACCGAAACATTATATAAGCCATCCAACCAAACACTGGCGGTGGCAGTAAGCGATGCATGGTCATCATAACTGACATGTATCCATGATATCCAAACAAGAGTCTATAATTCGGTAGTGATAAATGCTTAATGAATCCAAGAAACCAGCGATTCACAAGAGATCCAGTGTATACTGCCGGAGATAAGGCACAGAAACAGCTAAGTTTCTCGCCTAGTTCAGGCGCGCACTCTTTAGCTAAGGCAAAAAACGTCTGCGCGGTTCCTTGCGAATGGGCTACCAAAGCTATTTTTTCCAACTTTACATTGCTGCGTTCCTCGAGAATGAAATCAACCATGGCAGGTAAATCAAAAGTACCCATTTCTTGAAGTCGCCAGGCCCACATGCGAAGACTAAGCCAGTTATGTGCTGAATGCTTTGGTTTGAATCCGCATCGATTGTTACCAAGCCAAACGTCGTAGCCGTTCTTTACTAGGTGAAATGCTAAACTATGATTTCCGCTTGTACAATACGCAGCAGAAGATTGTAGCAACCCATGGACCATCAACACAGGAGGTCTTTTTTGCAACTCTTGTTGAGACTCGCCAGGAACTATTATACGATGGATTTGGAGATGAAATCCGTCGCTCGTTGTAACCGTATATTCTTTCAGGTCATATCCCTGGAGTTGAACATAGAACCTAAGGTCAAAAGTCAAAATATTGTCTCTTTTTAATTTTTTAGGAGAATCGTCTTGAAAATTCTGAGGTCTTTTGAATCGATTATAGCTGCAAATTATGCTCTGAATATCGACACAAGTGACAAAAGCACATAGCATTAATGTCGAAAGGTAAATCAAACAAAACGCATATGATGTTAGCGAGCAAAACGCTACATTCAGGAGGTCCCAGAGTGAGTCGTTTTCTGCACAAAAGCCTTCATCTTCTGTGGAAACTGCACTGACTATGTTAGCATGTGATATCTGAGACGAACCAAAAGCGCGAAGAGAAGGCTTGAGAAGTGAGGAATCATTGTCTGACATGATTGTTCGTCGCAAAGGATCGAGATGAAGGTGTATTACAAGTCGGGCTGTGAGTAAAAGACGAGAAAACCTCGCCTCACTATGAATTAATTTGATTGTATTTCAATGAGATGGAAGAAATAAAGGCAACCAAAATATTTCTATGCAGAACCTCCTTACTCGATCCCGAATTCAAGATCAATACAAAATTAGATAGAAACTTGAAGAAAAATTGGAGATTTACCTTTTGAAGAACAGAACAAGAATCATATTACTGTCCTATATATTTCAAGGTGAAGCATTACATGTTGCTGTTTACTAGTATTCTGGACCATACGCCGACAGCTATGTTAACTTCGAGCCATAGGCGTAACCGATTTATTTCATCATGTTTTCAAAATGTCTGTATATAGGTTAGGGTTTCTACGGCATCAGTCTAAGGAATATCAATTTTTGTTGTCCAAATTTTAGTAGCAAAATAAATCAAATCGCAAAATTAAGCACAAAATATATGGCAGCAATGATGGAGCAAATTCATCGCGTTTGCAGTGATCACGATATGGATCTGACACTGGGAGGACCTAATACTGGTCCAAATAACCAGAGAAACACGGATGCTGCGCTGATGCAGGGAAATTCAAGAAACGCGGTCACGTCTCGCAATTCACAAGATAAGGCGAGTCCCGGCGTCGGCGAGCGGCCGGATGAAGATGAAGACGAAGATAGTCTGGGTGCGGGTGGCGGCCAGGATGAAGAAGGTGAAGGAGACGGGAGCAATAGCAATAAGGCGCAGTCAAGTGGTGATGGGATCAACCATCGGGTTTCTCTCACTTATCAAAACAAGCTGGAGTTGCTTCGCATTTTTGTTCTTTTGCGTCCGTTGTACTTGGATCCAACCGTGTCAAAGACTTATTTTTGGAAGCGTGTCAATGATGATATTAGCCAGGTACTTGAAATGCCTTTCAAGTCTAGCGTTTACACAGTTAAGCGTCTAGTAAAAAGAAGACGTGCACAATTGGAGCACCGCAAACAGCACCCAAGCACTGTGTTTCGCAAGGCTGTACTGGATGACATGGTTGATCTAGTAATTGACATCTTTGAAGAAGAGAAAAGTAAGAAGCGCAAAAGTCTGGATTCTCGAAAAGCCATAATGAACGAAAAGGACAACATGCGAAAATCGTTATTAGCTAGTAAACTAACCGAAAACTCTTCTGACCCATCAACACCTACTCTAGGCTCCGTTGCAACTACGGCGGTTGGTGCAGACACAATGAATCTTCCTATGGACACATTTACAAACTTTTTGAATGGCACTGGAGGAGGAGATGGCCCGCGGAACAAGGTACTTTCTGAGTCACCTGTTATTGGAAACCCACATTTGCTGCACAGTTCTACATTACTAGGTTCACATGCTAATACCTCTGCTACAGGCCCTTCTTCCTCTCAACCAGGAGTTTCTTCTTCCTTACTTTTAGAAGTAGTCGACTCGGTAAATCATCTCAACAATGCGTTGAATACGGAGCGCTTAGATGGTCGCTACGAATTTTTAGCAAGAGAAATCAAATCTTTAAGAGATACTACTTTTGCAGAACTTCGCAGCATTAATACAAAGCTAGACATGATTTATAGCATCCTTAGCAGTAATTAGACATTTTTTCTGTAATAAAATTTTTCAAGTACGCTTCAATTTTGAAACGGAACGCACTTATATTTAGCCTCAAAGGCTTATGGGTCCAGCCTATAGATTTCAAAAAACTTCACTTATGGGTCCAGCCTATATCCTAGCAGGGCTGAGGATATTCCTCGCCACCTGTTTAATATATGGAAGTTGAGATCTAAATCTATTTTCAAAATAGCTACGGGAAAGAAAAAAATTCCTTATCTCATTTTGGAATTTCAGTTACTTTAAGGTGGCCCCTTGGGTACAAAATATTTGTATGGCTAAAGTTGATTGGCAGGTGGCATTTTGACTCCCACGTTTGTGACATCCTCCGAACATAAAAAAAAACGCATTTCCTTTATGGCCAACCACAATAAGTTAAAAGGTAAATTTCTTTTCAGAATTAATATTGACGAACTAAGAGTCCAAAAAGTCAATTGCGTGAATATGTGGGAAAAAAAAAACTAATTAATGCACAGCTGTAGTAAAATTTTGTCAAGAAGAAATGTAATATAGAGAAAAGAAAAAAAAAAGAGATAAAAAAGAGGGAAAAAAGAAAGAAAAAAGAAAGAAAAAAAACGGCGGAGATGGGGGGAGAGGGAAATGAAGTAGAGTCAAAGGCCTTTGCTTCGCTTAATTCTTGTCACAGGTCCTAGGTACCAATAAGTTCCCTCTGGTATACACCTTCCTTACATGGTAGACTTTTTAGATTTCTGCGGCACGCATGTTCTTTTTTGCCAATAATGTGATTGTGTTTTCTTATTCTACCATAGAAAAAAAAATTTTTTTCGAAATTTTAAGGGCTTGATGTTGTAGCTTTAGCTTAGACCGAATCAGATATTTTTCTGTATATTCGCCACTTGAATTAGAAATGTCCATATATATACATGGATATATGGACATTTTTTACCATTAATTTCTTCAGTGCTAACCCAAAATTATGGCAAACTATTTAGCTTCGATTCATGGTACCGAGCACGACAAAGTTAACTGGTAAAATCCTTGAATTACCTTATATTAGTACTTGCTCAAGTTAACACGTTTAGTATAGTTCGTTTTACTACAAAATTGGAGCTTGCCGACATTCTGATCAGTGCTCGCGCAAACATATTAGGCCTAATTACTCTGCGACTATTATGTGCCCCAATTTGTACCAGAACCCGGCGTATCTTCCCGGAAACACGATGAGCGATGCGGACAAGCAACAGCACTTTAACTCATTTTATGAAGACTTTTACTGCGAGGCAGCAAAGTTTGGCAAGGTCGAAGAAATAATGGTTTGCGAAAACCGTAACAATCACTTGGCTGGAAATGTCTACACGAGGTTCAAGTACGAGAATGACGCTGCGAGAGCATGCGAAAACTTCAATAAAAGATGGTATGCAGGGATACCTGTCTACTGTGAGCTCAGTCCTGTAACAGATTTCAAGGAGGCTTCTTGTAGACAGCACGAAACTTCTCAATGTGACCGCGTCGGATTTTGCAATTTTATTCACGTCAAAAAGCCCTCTCGCAACTTACAAGACTCACTAGTTCTCTCTCAAAAAAAGTACTTGAACGATATGGGTATACTATCCAGTAGTGACTCTGGATATTCTTCCAGTCGGTCCAAAAGTCCTTGGAGCTAGTCACACTTTAATAATGAATAAAAGTGACGTTGGAAGCAAATATATAAGCTAAACATAATAATACAAGAGGCAAATTATTGTTTGCAGAGATGCCTTTAGCGAAGCAAACGATGAATAGAAATACATGAGAAATGGACATGCGATGAATATTACGGGATGTTATTGGTTGAAATCATGTTACTTGTTCCATTCCATGATTGATTGTGAAATACAAAAAATCCCAATTAAGTTCTCTTAGGGTTGGGTCCATTTTTCAATTTCTGGGACTTTTTCATTCCACCACCAAGTTATCATTTCATCTCTCACAAGCTACGATTCTCCTTGGCTACTCTCCAACTTGATTTGTTTTTCTTTTTTACCTGTCTTTCATAATGGCTGATCGATACTCCTTTTCACTTACTACATTTTCTCCAAGGTATGCGTGTGTTATTGAGCCACAATGTCTAATACTAATGATTTGGAACCTATAGTGGCAAGCTCACGCAGATTGACTATGCCCTGCAAGCTGTCAACCAAGGTGTTACATCGTTAGGAATCAAAGGTATCAATAAATAAATAAATTTTCTCGTGTAGTTGTTCTTTATCTTTTGACTAACAGTTGGTAGCTACCAATGGCATTGTTCTTGCCACTGAAAAAAAATCATCCTCACACTTGATCAACTCAGACTCTCTCTCAAAAGTTGACCTGATTACGCCAGACATTGGTATGGTCTATAGCGGTATGGGCCCTGATTATCGCGTTCTCCTTGGAAAGGCTCGCAAATCTTCACACACTGCATACAAGCGCATTTATAATGAATACCCTCCTACTAGAATCATGGTGCAAGAAGTAGCCAAAGCTATGCAGGAAGCTACACAATCGGGAGGAGTACGACCATATGGTGTTTCTCTTCTTGTCGCCGGTTGGGACAAGCACTATGGATATGGTTTATATCAAGTTGATCCTTCCGGTGCCTATTTTCCATGGAAAGCTACAGCCATTGGAAAGGGTTCTGTTTCAGCAAAAACCTTTTTGGAAAAGAGATGGACCGATGATTTAGAGCTTGACGATGCAATTCACATTGCCTTGCTCACACTCAAGGAAACAATTGAGGGTGAAATGAATGGTGATACTGTCGAGATTGCCATTGTTGGAAACCCAAACAACGATATGCTGGGAGTTGAGGGTGTGGCCGGTGCCGAGGGCCCACGGTTTAGAAAGCTGAGCGCGCAAGACATTGAGGATCGTCTTCAGTCTCTGTAAAATTATATACAATAGTTATGAATAGATGTATTTGTGCAGCATGTTTTTCTTTTTCTTTGGCTTTTTGCATTATGCTTTTTCGATTTTGGCTTTTGGCAATTTTTTTTTTTTTCTTTAAAATACAACTTCCTCAGTTGTCATGTTGAAAACGTTTTCAAGGATTCTATACGCGAAGCCCATTCCAGAAGGTGTGGGTGCTACGGTGCGAAGGTCAATTGGATCTCGCCATCTTCGCAGTTTGAACCCATTTCTTTTATTAGATTACATGGAGGTGGCAAATGCCAACGCCTCGTTCCCAGACCACCCTCATCGAGGTCTAGAAACTGTCACCCACGTGTACGAGGGAACCATAGAGCATGAAGACTTTACCGGGAATGAGGGAAAGCTACATCCTGGGGATTTGCAGGTAATGACAGCTGGTAGAGGAATTATGCATGCTGAAGTCCCGCGGCCAGGCCCAGGTAACAATAGCAAATCACTTGGTCTTCAGTTGTGGGTGGATTTACCAAAACACTTGAAGAATATAAACCCCAGTTATTATGACATTAGAAACTCAACTGTTCAATCTTCAACGCCATACCCTGGAGTAACATTAAGAACAATTTCCAATGGCACAATAAGTAGTATAACTCATACTCCCATATTCTATTGGGATTACTTGATTGCCCCAACTAAAAGCCCGATCGCAACAACATCTCCTTCAATTCCGGCTGGCTGGAATTCGTTTTTATACGTTACACAAGGGTCACTGTTTGCTCCAAATGGAAGCGATCAAAATACAGTAGTAGAAGTCCCACAGCACAATCTCGTCGCATATGATTCCAACATAGACTCCCAGTCCTTCATTAAAGTCATTGCTCCAAAGTCTAGTTCACCCGTTAGATTTACAGTTTGTGCCGGTATGCCTCTAAATCAAGATGTCCACAGAGACATGTTTTTTGTGCAGACGACCAAGGAGCATCTTCGGCAGTCGAAAATTGATTTTAAAGAAAACAACCATGGCTTTGAGAAAGCAAAGGGATGGAAGAGTAAAATAGCAGGTGCAGCCGACTTTAAGCTGCATATTTGAGATTTGCCTCTTGACTTTTTTTGGATCAAATGTCCTAGATAAACATATTTTTCTCATATTGTTTGCAATGCTTGGTTGACCCACATTACTAGCGTAAATAGGTTCCCCATACATTTTCATAGTTTCATTCATGTCGGAATGTTAGCAATAGGAACATTTGGATACGGCTAATGCCTTCACAGAAACCTTATTTTTCAAACATCCTTCTGAGTCTAGCCCTTTGTTATAACTTATGGCCTAATATCTAAAAAAAATAGATAAAAATAAAAAAAAAAAGAATCAAAATCAAGGATAATTGTTTTGTTGAGTCATTTGCATTATAGCATATTTGTTTTCAACCTTTGAAATCCATTGAGCGTTTCCTTGATTATGAATAAATCATCTGCTTATCTGCGTTTTATCTTTAAAAGGCAAAATACCGCTTGTTAGTATCATCTGTTAATTGTGTGTAATTTCGCTCGACAAAATTTAGATGAGCTGTTTTGTAAAGTAATCAGCCCTCAAACTCTGCTGCACTCTTGTAGCACAGGTCTGCGCTTGCTTTGCAGGCCGAACCACAGCGCAAGTATGAACTTTCAACATGTACCTTTGTTAAATTTTCAAATAATATACTTACGGGATCACCCGCCTGTTAATGAATTCAAGTACTACTTGCAGTTAATGCAATTGACACTTTATGTCCCCAATTGGATCACTTCTCTCCAAATCTTATTTCGGCTTCTGACCTTAATTTTTTACAGCTTGTTTATATGGTGGTTCCATTCTGAGGCATTTCCTATTTTCTACAAATCCCAAATTTAGAAAAAAAGCTTCTTCTAGTCTTATTTGAATATTGTGTCGCTAATGTGACTGAAAAACTATACTTACTATAAAATAAATTTAAAGGATTATATTTTTACATGTTTAAACAATACCTTTCCAAATTTAACATGCTAAAAACGAAAAAAATAATTTGCCTTTTGTATTATTATGTTTAGCTTATATATTAGAAATAATACTTTTTCAAATTTAAAAATAAGAGAACGTAGATTTCTGATTATAAAACTCTTCTTTAAAAATATAATTTGCCTCTTGTATTATTATGTTTAGCTTATATATTTACTTCCAACGTCATTAATGACTTACTAATAACTAGCAATATCCTCCGCTATTTCTTCTTCAGTATTAAATTCATCACTTTCATTCATCGATTCAGAGTAAACTGGCTCTTCAATATTCAAATAGTGACTAATGGCTCTGTATCTAGCTAGGCAAACTGAAAATTCTCTAACAACCATGTCTGTTTGATATTTCATTTTAGTTCGCAAAGCATTAAATGACTTTTCAGAGTCGATATAATACTTTCTCAAATTTATATTTTATTTCTTTCTTGAGGCTCTTCAATATTTAATTTGCCTCTTGTATTATTATGTCTAACTTATATATTTGCTTCCAACGTCACTAATGACTTAATTGAATGTAAATTTTCTTATTTAAAGCTCACAAAGAAGCAGCTTTTCTTTCCTGTTTTAGTTCTTTACATTGAGACTAAAGTTTAATGTAAAAAACAGTCTATGTAATTTAATTTTTTTTCCAGACGAAGTTGAATACTTTCGCAAAATAAGTTTTATTTTCTAATGAATGGCCTGTTACATTTTCTATGGAAGTCAAGTATTAACATGATAGTAAAAGCAGCAATCTTTCTTTTCCTAACTGTATTTTGTAGGAAAAAGTTTTTCTTCAACATTTTTTTGACCCGAGATAAGAGTTTCACGTAATATCGGTAGCGAGTGACACAGGATTCCAAAATCTCAAAAAACTTTTCCCTCTATTCCCTGCTTATTTTGTCCCAAACTGCTTGAACAAAATTGGGCCTTCTTCAATTGTTGCTTTTCAAGAATGGTTAGAGATGTCTAGTGAAATTGGGGAAAACCCAAGAATTTCTTAACTTGAAGCTATCTTAGAAAGAGTTTCTTTCTTGTAAACAAATCACTTAAGTAAGTACCAACAACAATACTCCGGAGATTAACATCTACCGGAATGCAAATTCTTGGCTTTTTATTGTATGTAATAAATTTTGTAAAAAGAATTCTGTGGCATGATCAGCCGTTGTAAGTTTAGGTTTGCTCTGTTTCCTGCTCCTAAGCATAATTAATCCTCCCGAGTGTTTTATATTTGACGTGCTAGCACAAAGTAATATTACCTGTAAATAAAATACCGTTAGTGCTCTGCATATTACAGATATATAAGTTGCAGGAAATAAGACAAGCTAGGTACTTTAATATAATAATTAAAGGTGAGGAATAAAACAAAGTGCAAAGCAAAATCTCATTTATAACTTGTTAAAAGTTCTTCAACCCTAACCTCAAAATACTAACTCTGAGCGACGTGCAAATTTACCAAAATATTTCCAGTACTTACTCTTGGGTTATTCAGTAGTGCATTCTACATCATATTTGGTACGTAAATTTTTTTATAAATTAAATGAAAAACTATACTGGAAGAACAGAAATGAGGTAAGTCATTCCGTGAAGGTGCTGTTTGAGGCGCCCGATTTGAATAAATAAAACAGAGAGCCTAACATTATACATAAAAAGCCTCGGCAAAAAATTGAAAAATTCTAGATGTTGCACTTAGAGGATACTGCAAACTTCATAACAACTCAAAGTTTGACAATTGAATTCTTGACTAGAAAAATTAAGATTTGGGGAACATTGTGGTTTCTAGAACAGGTGAACAGAAGTAAATTGGTTGAATCTAGTACATAACTAATGATAACTGGAACTGAGATCAAATGCTAGAGGCAACGGCCTTAGCTTATAATTTTAAGTTGAAGGTAGAAAATTCCACCCATAGTGAGATTTTCTCAAACTTCTTTTGCTAATTGGTTTAAGCTCATGATATCCAATTACTTAAATTAATATGAAAAGTAGACTGTTTTTCTGTTCAACAGCAGCGGTCCCACTCCACTCCATTGGCATTATGTGACGTAAAATGAAGACTGCTCTGTATTTTCCGCAGCTTAGAAGACCCCAGTATCTAGTAAGGTTTCCCGTTTTTGAGATTCGGGACTTTGCAGACTGAAACAATGACTTGCAGCGCAACTCAGGATTTCAATTTAAAGATTATTGCATATTGAAGGTTTTAATATGCATCTAGGTACAGAGCCATTAGTCACTATTTGAATATTGAAGAGCGCCTTTACTCTGAATTGATAAATGAAAGTAATGAATTAAATACCGAAGAAGAAATAGCAAAGAATATTCCTAATTATCAATATATCATTAGTAAAGTTGGAACCAAGAATACAAACTAAACATAATAATACAAGAGGCGAACCTAAATTTTTTAAATAAGTTTTCTTGTGTGGCATGTGGCTTTTGTGATATCAACCTTGAAGGGATCCTTTTGGAGCTCCAGGATGCGATGGTGATATCCACAGTCCGATATCATCAAAAATACACATTCCAAAGATTTTGATAGTACCGAGAGCAAAAATGTAGCAACCATTGGTCATTGAGTTGAAGGGTTGATCGCAAAATCCCCACAAAAAAAATTCGTTTTCGAATCAATGAGATACGATTTCCTAGTGAAATTCGAATTCTCATTTCTGTCCTAACTCAATATTTCCTGCCTTTGTGTGGGAAGTCATATTCGTCCGTGACGTCATGGCTAATTTGTCTATTTTTACATTACAACCCTTTCCCTTACATACAGCCATTCTTTTGTTCTTTTCCTCTCCTCTTTTCTTGTCTTAAAAAAAAAATCTCCCTTTCATTTTCTCAACTTTCAACCAAACCACCACGTACTGTTTTACATTATTTCATAAAATAAAGTGTAGTTTGCTTCATCATTTAAGATTTCTCACCTGTCACTACCTCAATATATCTCTTCATACCATGAGATCCCCACATTCGGAAGATCTCGCTATATGGATGTTTAACCATCCTTTTGACTCAATCTGGGCTGAACACTTTGCTGATGGAAGGGTTCAACAAATCTCGTCAAGCTCCTTTTACCAGCTATGCCCTACTTTTGCCGACGATTTTGATCTTGAGGACCCTTCTGACTACCTCGACCAGTGCACTCGCCTCATTCGAAGAGAGCGCCAGCTAAGACGAAACGCCCGCAGCAATATCCACACTCCATATCAGCCTCCTGGTACTAAAATGCAGATATTAGTATCGGGGAAACAAAACATCACACTTCTTTTCAACAACCAACCGAATGACTCAGGCTACATTGCACTGAACTATGTTACATATAGAGCTACTGTGAAAGGGCGGCCACCCCGTATTATTACGGAGTTCATTCCAGTAGACTTCATCATGCCTAATGACAGGCAATGGTGGACTAATATCCAGACCAACTCCAAATCGTCTGTTGACAACACAACTATCAAGCAGCTCTCTAAGTGCACTATTGGTCTCTAAAGATGTAGCAGAGACGAGCTATAGAGCACAAGCGACTACGAAAAGATTCATTTTTCCTCGACCTTCGCTGTACATAATATATTTTTGGTAACAACACAGACGCCGTCTCCCGACCAATATTCTTTACATTGTTCTATTTTATTTGAGTCGTTTAACAATTTTTAGCTCGACATTATTTACGTTCTTTCTCGTCTCATTTTCTTTGGTGGATTTCCTTTTTATGACGTGAAAACCTCCTTATCCTTCAACTTCATTCTATTGGCAGAAGGTTACCTTTTATTTATTTTTCCACTTTTTTTTCTTGTGTTTTTTTCGTTGCAATTTTAATAATTTCGTTGATTTCAAAGACCTTGCGTTCTAGCGTGTTGTCAAAATTTTTTGATTTTTTGATTTTTTGATTTTCCATTGTATCTAATCGCATGCCAATATGGTCTAATTTCACTATGCTGATTTCCTACCGTGGTTTTTCATAAGCCAACTAATGGACATTGTATTATTGTATGCCTTAATAGTCTTTGGAGTATGAGGCTTTTGCACTACTTGAAAATGAAGGCAGTTTAATTGAAAGCATGGCGGGTGAGATCCTAAATGAAAGTTTTAGCTTAAGAAATCAAATTTGAATTTACAGTTTGTAGAATTAGTTTTCCAATCAACTTTTTTTCCATACGCAACGAGGGTAATTTTAGCAGTACTGGCGACATTGCAGCGCATCACATGTAGATTATGCTGCCTGTCATCTTTGTTAATCCGACCTTGTTGCGAAACAAAGGTAGAATACAAATGTTGATAAAATAAAAAATAAAAAATTTTTTAGAAGATAAGGTATGCAAAAAATAAGCACCCACGGTGGGAGTCGAACCCACAATCTTCAGATTTTTTCCCTAAAGAGGCTTTTTATAGAAGTCTGACGCGTTAACCATTGCGCTACGCGGGCAGACATGTTAAAAGTCAAAAAAGTT
>JAKVQY010000437.1:0-13781 GCA_030463045.1 Geotrichum macrosporum
ATATATCCTTGTGTAGGCCTTCCAGTTTTTGAGCTTCGGTAAAAAGGTTCCCCAGGTTAGTTGAACTGTGGGTCTTGCGAGCTACCTTGCAGACGGGGTTTTTCGGGTTTATTGTGCGGTTGATTCGAAGTGCGTACATCATGCTAATTTCCGCCTGTCGATGATTGACAGGTAGAATACCAGCGCCCTAGTGAAGGGCCTGTATCGGGGTTGAGATAAATGCTCCCAATATCTTGCGAATACCATTATTCTGAATTTTCTGCATCTTATTCTTTCTGGTTCATTTGCTATATATCAAGTTTAAGAAAGTATTACCAAATACAATATAAGAAAGTATTACCAAATATAATATAAGGGCTTTTGTCTGTTTCATTCAAGATACTGTATAGATATATAATGGCTAGTTAAACGCAAATATTTTTGACAACTGCAAAGAATGGCGACATATATACAATAAAAAAAGAAACAATTTTTCTCAATTGGAAAGAGATAAGGCACAGTAACATTAAAACCGTTCCAATGATTTGGAAACATAAAACAAAATCTTTCCACGTTTTGACTCAGATGGATTATAGGTTTGATCATTAAACTAGAAATGCGTTGTTTCTGTTTTTCTTATGGCCCTTTAGCCTGATAAATTTTATGCTTTTCTTTACCTGTTTCAGCGTATTTGGGCAAACTGCGAATATGGAATGTACTTGCTTGATCAATGAGGTGGAGAATAACTCTTCTCTCGAAGATTGAGTCGCTACTAGGACATTCAAACTATAATTGCTATATATTAAATTTGAGAAAGAATTATTATAAACTAGGGTTGCATATATTACCTACGTTTAGGTGTTGATAAAATTTCCATTCCATACTCTAAAACTTGGATTCAACGGGAAAAAAATGGAACAGCTTTACTACATAACTTTGGCATAGAGCAAGCCAGATCCTGATAGGCCTTCGGTGAAAACCCAACTTCACAATCTAAGACCTTAGTTTTTTTTAAAGTTCTTATGCTTGACTGGCATGATTCAGTTTAAAAATCGGAATTCGCACGCAATGAATGGCTAAGAAAAAAGAATCACAAATCTAAAAGCTAACATACTTTAGGCTGTTTTTCTAATGGGGCTCATGGAAGCGTTTCTTTTTACTTAATTTGACCATGCTGCATTCCGGGTCGAAAAGGGAACCAGAGCTTTCTTGACGCGGAGAAAGGGAAGAAGCCAAAAAAAAAGGCTTTGAAAAGAAGAGAGCTTTATTGCAACAATTTAAAAAATAGAAAAGAAGAGAGCTTCACTGCAACGACGTAGAGGATAAAAAAGAAGAGCGCGGGAATTTCAAAAAGTGACTGTATTTTTAAGAGTTAGCCCACTGTGAATAAATTAATAGTATTATTGCAATAAGTAGTATACAATTTATTTGGAATTGAAGAAAATGAAACGTAATTAAATGAGAGGAAAAGTCGGGATAAATATTACTTTCAGGTGCACAAGGAGTAGCAGCACTATGAGAATCGTCAGCGTTCATATTTTTCTTCAACGGTGAAGAGTAAAGCGAATGTCTTGCTTTTGGAGGATATGCTGGTTTTGAGCACAATTACGTAGTTTGGACATACCAAACGCAATATTGTATCCGGTGAAAATTCTCATCAAAAGTGTTCAATTTTGGTGATCTTTTCTTTTATATAGTACTAATCTTGAGGGTGCCAAATAATTTCAATGGGTACAGAAATATTTTTTTTGTCCTGCAAGTTGACTGCGGGAGTGAGGGGAGGAACAAAAAGCAACTAGTTTTTGACCATTTTCGTTTTCTTTACCTTTTTGGCAAAAACGTTAACGTTAACGTTGAAGGTTAAACGCAGTTATTTCTTTTTTTTTTACACCGGAATCAATCTGCAATCGCACAAGAACGATTTTTTCTATACTTTTTTACTGTACGCTTTTCTTTTTTTTTATCGTGCCAACTTGATCTTCAAGCTATTACTCTAGGTACCTGAGTTGTTACCGGTGAATTAATGGAAAAACGTATATATAGCGCGGATAATCCTCACCATTCTGGAAGTTTTTTTTTTTTTTCAATCTTTTACCTCTATATCTGATTTGAAAACTATTCACCCCGCTAAGTACGCGATAAATGGCTTTCTTTCCTCTTTTTTATGTCAAGCTGGAGTCTTCAGTAAAGCTCGGGACTCTTAATGAAGGCTTATATGTCATGACCCACCAAACAAATACCACAGATGTCGGTGTGTTGATTGGTCTAAGTATCGGCCACGACCGCCGAGCGCAACTGGTGTTGGTACCTGGGCATGCGCGCCCTAGAAGTCATCCCTTCCCGAACCGCCAATTTCTTGGAAATATCCAGCTAACTAGTCCAAATCAACTATCTGAGTGGTTTAGCATAAGACACCAGCCTGGTAACCTTATGGGCACCGCTCCAAATTCTATTGAAGAGCTCTCAGTTGCTAGACAGTGGTTTTCAGATGTTGCTCATGACCTGCGAAGTTTAAAAGTTTAGATGTCACAGGTTGTCTTCATTTTTGCTTTGGTATTTTGTCTCTGTACAACCAGTGCCTCGCCCGCCCAAGTTTACATTCTTTTATCCGTTTTCAGTTTGATTTGCTATAGTTTTGCATCGCCTATGAGTTTATGACTGTTTTTTCATGATTTGACCTTTTATTAATCTGGTATTGTTTTTTTTGGAATCGCCCGCAATCTGTCAAGAAAACTTGACTAGTGATTCTAGATTGACATATATATTACTGCCACTCGTTTGTATTATTATTATCTTTTTTTGTTACCCCTTGTACTTAGTACCCTATTTTTTTTGAAGTGGCTCTGACTTCCGGTTGTTTCTAAGTGGTCCTATAGTTACGGCTGTAAGCTTCTATCGTGGTATTCAGGTAATAAAAATGAGTTTCTGACGAGTTGGCGCGTTTATAGATTAGCTGAAGTAGCCAAAAGCTATGAAAATTCTTGTTTCGTACATCTTTTAAAGCCCCAGCACTTAGGCCGTCTCTATATGATAGTCATTTGCCAGCTTCTCAGTTTTACCTAGTTTAATTTATAGTTTTCTATCGCCTTCTTTCATGCAATGGAATCCTTTTTTCGCTTTGACAGTTTGCGACATTGATAAAAGTTCATATTTATCGTGCCACCGGCACCAGTAACTCTTCCATTTTCCGTGATATTTTGTTCACGCATGGTAGTTTAGAGAATTATTAGCTAAGAGATTTCAGAGTTTACTCTAGCAGCCTTGAATGGATGCATTGCAAGCTGGGAGATGGATGTCTTTGTGACATTTACTACACCTTAAATACTTGAAAAAAGTGATATTTAGCTTCCAGAACTGAGACATCAAAACTTTGTTAACAAAACCTTCAAGACGATTACTAGAAGATGAAATTAGATTTTCGATATGTTTCACATTTCCAAAGCTAACAATTTGTGAATGAAGCAAAAAGTCTAGATTTATGTGATTTTAGCTGCATTTAGTTTAAGCCTTTGGCCTCGGTACTAAGACACACGTCCAACAAGATCGTACTATCCATTGATTCAAGCACAAACATTTTTAAAACCTGTTACATAACTATGTGCTGTTTTTCAAATCTCAACAAACTCGTATATCTTTATATCTCTCAACATATGTAAGCAATGGATTAAGTACAGGTGGAGATCTACAGGTGGAGATCTACAGGTGGAGAACTACAGGTAGAGTTAGTAATTGATAGCTGGCAATCTTACGCAACAGAAAGTTGCATCGTTTGATGTGGACCCAAAATATTAAACAAAGGTGACTAGGGAATTAAAAGCATCTCTTTCCTAAAGTATTTACTCTGAAGTATTGGGCATCAAGTCGCCCATTTATCTTTGCTGTGGCTGATATTGAAGAATGTGAATAAGAGTTACTATGTATTTTGAATCGAAAGTATGTTGCAAACACCATCAGAAGCTAGCATGTCACATACCAGTAGAGTCTTTGTGAGCTGTGAGGCTAAAAACTCAAATTAAATTAAAGAGGAAGAAATAAGTATTCTAAGTTTTGAAAGGTCAACTCCAGCGATATACCAAATTGCCAAGCGTGAAGCCTAGGCAAAAGGCTTTTTCCTTTAAGGAATTAGAAAGAGACTGAGACTGAAAATATCTCTTCTATCAAAGATTAAGTTACTACTACTGAGACTTAGGGATTACAGCTTTCTTATTTTGATTATAACCAAACCAACAAGCAAATTTAGGGATACCAGAACGTGCTGAGACAAACAGGCACTGTGAAAAGCCAATTCACCTAAACCATGAAGATTCGTGCTGCATCGAGGCCAAAGAAGGTAACTGCCATAGGCGTCACAACATTCGGAACATGTTCTCCAACCTAATCAGAAGCTTGCGTGTTGTGGTGTCAATGGAACCTCGCGTGGGCAGCGGGGCCGAGGAAGCAAATCAAATGCGCAATGATTTCTCGCCGACTTGAGACAAAAAAAATTGATTACTTTGTGCACGCAATTGCCAACCGAAGGTACAAAAGCTGCTTACCAATAAGTACAACGTAAAAGATGCAAAGTATTCGTTCCTCGAAGAAAGGTTTCATCCCTTGGCACTTTCACCCAGCGGGTTGTTTCAAAAGCAGTCGGAGGAAGATTCCAGGAATCTGCTCAAGTTGATGGGAGATGTGAGGATATGTTTTGCAAAAGACTGTCCATCTATCTAGCCAGATTGAGGTCAGATGAGCATTGTCAAAAAAAACAAAAAAGCCTTTAGAAAAATTAGTGATGAATGAGAAAAAGATATGGAAAGAGATGAGCGTGTGATGAATAACCATCAAGTTTTGATGGGAAGTGAAGAATAACTCTTCTCTCGAAGATTGAGTCACTACTGTGACTTTATTTAAAACATAATAAATTTGAGAAAGTACTATAATCATAATATGAAGCACGTTTGTATTCCGCTCCATCACCTATCTCTAGGAAAATCTGGTTTTTGAAAACTTCACGAGGCTTCTTTAGCCAGAGATGTTGCTAGGACTGAGAAATCAATGATGACGTAATTGTTGGTTTTTCTTATTTTGGAAAATTATAAACAAAACCTCTTTCTGTGTGAATGTTTGGACATCACAATACTGTTTCTAGGTCTCTAACTTTTAATCTATATCCCATTTTTTTATTATTTATTTTACTCTTTAAATTACTCTATTCACAATGCAACGACTTGAAAGTAGAGCTTTACTTCGGAAAGTAAAGACTTCAGTTAGTGGCAGTCCATCTTCTCAAGCCAGTATGCCGAACCAGCCAAAGCACAAATCTGAACGTCCCACCCCGATCAAGAGACCACAGTCGGCAATGTCGACAATGGTATCGCATACTGCTGCAAGGTCATCTTCAAGATTTGGAATGGCAGTGCCAAATAGTAGGTCGTCTTCAGCTCTTAAGTTAGATCTTCACAGTAGCCAACAAGTACAGGAAAATTCACCGAAAAGTGGCGCATCCAATGTTAAGGTGGTTGTAAGAGTGAGACCATTTTTGCCTAGAGAAATACAAAAGAATTGTGTCAATCTTATCTCTATGAGCCATAATACAACTACGATTGATCCCCCTCCAGCAAACTCGCACCAAACTACTGCCACACGTGCAGCTTCGAGACGAAACGTGGAGACCAAAAGCTTTACCTTTGACAATTCATTTTGGTCTTGCAACAAGGGAGACTCCAATTTTGCTGATCAAAAAATGGTATACGATTGTGTTGGTCGTGAATTTTTGGATCATAATATGGAAGGGTATCATACATGTATCTTCGCCTACGGACAAACTGGCTCGGGAAAGTCCCATACTATGATGGGAAATGAAACTGATCCAGGCTTGATTCCAAGAACCTGTAAGGACCTTTTTGAGCGAGTTGAACAAATGACCAGTGGGAACGTGACCTGCACGGTCAGAGTATCGTACTTTGAGGTATATAACGAGCAAGTTAGGGACTTGCTGGCTACTTCAAAAGAAAGCACAACTGGAATTCAGCAATCTCAGCATAAACTCCGAGTTCGGGAATCACCTACTGAAGGACCTTATGTTGAAGATCTTTCTGAATTTTCTGTGAAAACTGCCGGCGAGGTTTTAAAATACTTGTCATTAGGGAACAGAGCCCGGTCAACTGCGGCTACCAAAATGAATGATGCATCAAGCAGATCTCACGCCGTGTTTACGCTGGTTGTGAAGCAAGTTATAACGGATTCAGACACTGACGCAACAGAAGAGAAAACTGCGAGAATTAGATTGGTAGATCTGGCTGGTTCCGAGAGAGCTACATCAACAGGAGCGACTGGTCAGCGTTTAAGAGAAGGCTCAAATATTAACAAATCTCTTACAACTCTTGGAAGAGTTATAGCTGCATTAGCTGAGAGCAGTTCAGAGTGTTTGTCAGCACCCAGTAATGACAGATCGTGTCCTGTAAAAAAAAGACCTTCAAACTCGCCAATTCCAGGCACAGGAGGATTGGGAGAAAATGTCATCCCATACCGAGACTCGGTATTGACTTGGCTACTCAAAGACAGTCTAGGTGGTAATAGCAAGACTGCCATGGTAGCATGTATCTCACCTACAGACTACGACGAAACTCTTTCAACTCTACGGTACGCCGATCAAGCCAAGAGCATTCAAACCCGGGCCATAGTGAACCAAGATATTGTCTCGGCAGCAGATCATAATAAGTTGTTAGCTGAAATGCAGGAAAGGATCAACAGCCTGCAAAGCTCTTTAATTGAGCAGCAACAGCAGGAAAAAGGTTCAGATGCAAGTGTCTTGGAGCTTGAAAAGGTCAAGTCAGCAATTCGTTTCTACGAGGATAAAGCAAATGCTGAGGAGAGCAAAAGACGGGCAATTCAGGTTGAAAACAACGCTGTCAAGCGTCACAACAAGCTCCTTACAGAGCACTTGATGGAAGTCACGAATAAGGCTGTTGGTAATTTACGAGTTGTTGAAAACGGTCCTGATAAGACTGAAAGTGTACAAAAAGTTGCCGGGATGAGCAGTGATGTGCTAATAAACCCTGAAAACCATCACGACATAGATCAGCCACACTCTTACAAAGTTGTTCCCCCTGTTAGCTACGATATGTTGAATGATGAGCTTCAAGAGTTACTTGGCGATCTTGCAAAGTTCAGGACCAATCTCCAGTCTGATTTCAAAGCCTTTCCAAATACAGTTTACTAGCAGGAATTTTTTGCTACTAGTTACATATGGCCATGCTTATTTATATTTCTTCATATTATATTTGATTTAAAGACAATTTTACAAGAATTAGTTGATATCCAGATGAGTAGAATACTTTAAAAAAGTATATTTATGCCGACTACATTTGAACTTTTCCTACGTTAGGGTTTCAAATCGTTCATATAATACCAAATTTGAGAATGAACTATTTTACAGACTATATTTGTTATATATTAAATTTGAGACAGTGCTTTTATTTTATTTTATAGCTCAATTTGAATTTGAGAAAGAATATTATTATAACCCGACTCTGAAAAGTCATTTAATGCTTTGCGAACTAAAATGAAATATCAACCAGACATGGTTGTTAGAGAATTTTCAGTTTGCCTAGCTAGATACAGAGCCATCAATCACTATTTGAATATTGAAGAGCCAGTTTACTCTGAAACGATGAATGAAAGTGATGGATTTAATACTGAAGAAGAAATAGAGGAGGATATTGCTAGTTATTAGTAAGTCATTAATGACGTTGGAAGTAAATATATAAGCTAAACATAATAATACAAGAGGCAAATATTATTTGAAGTGATGATGATGAGTTGGAGAATAGCTCTACTCATGAAAATTGAATCGCAAATGTGAATAACAGGCTAAACCTTTCATAATTTAAATATTCAAAACACTATTACTTCCAGATGCTTCACTTTAATATAAACCTAACAATTTTTTTTGTCAATTATAACGACTATTCGCAATAGTTTCGACCCCTATACTATTCCATTCACCATTCCTCGCAAAAATGGGACATTAATGTATGTGATTTCGGATGAGAATTAAAAACTCCAATTCTTCATGACTTGGAAAAGATATTTGCAGTTAACGTACGTCATATGAAAAAAGGGTGTTCAAATCAAGTCTAAGATATCATCAAGTTGTGAACATGGCTTGAACGAGTCAATATGCTTATATTTTTTTAATTGTGCTAATAGTTTACAGAAAGTTCCTAGTTCAGTACAAATTATTACCACATCACGTGATACAATTTTTAAATTTGTTTACTATTCCTTTTTTCAATCTTCTCCTTCAAGCTACTTTAGAGTATAGTGCACGAAAACTTGAAAAATAAGCGCATTGGCAGTGGAAGTCAGCATTTCCTACATTGAAATAAAGACAAAGGTGGGAGTTACTTTTCTTGCGATTGTGTAAGATGAATTTTGAGGAAGAAAGAAAAAAAAGCTAACTTCGAAATGCGTCCTCCCTTGATGCCCAGTTTCCAGTCAACTATAATCAAACGTAACAACAAAAGAACAAACCACTTATTACAATGTCGGCAAGCGGAGCTGGTGATTTAAAAGGTGGGATAATGTCTTAATGATACTGTTAAAATATTCTAACTGTCACAATCTAGCCATTGTCAAATCTGTGGATATGGTATGTTAATATCGGCTTATGGATCAAAATGTCGGCCATAGACACACCCGGCATTCACTCAACACATTGAATATGACCGAATATTAATAGCTTTTACAGTCAGAGGAAATGCAGTCTGCAGTGGTCGAACTTGGTAGGTTTTGCTTGCAAACGTTTTTCGTATTTACTTGCTTGAACTAATCGCAAGTACTATAGCCCAGACTGCTGTTAGCAAGTACACACTGGAAAAAGACATGGCTGGATTTTTGAAGAAAGAGGTAAGCATTATTACTTGAGATATCCTATCTTGATTGTGGCAATGGATACAGTTTTACAAACGGATGATGATTTGCTGATTTAAATATATAGTTGGACAAGATGTATGGATTGAACTGGCATGCTGTTGTTGGCGAAAAATTTGGCAGCTACGTTACACATGGTAAGATGACCAACAATTTAATAGGAGGGGATTCAAGTTTTTATTTTCTTCTGATGCCGATGAAACTACTGCATTCTTACTTCAAAAACTAACACTCTATTCTCTAGAAACTAAGCACTTCATCTATCTTTGCATAGGGCGTAATGCCATACTTCTTTTCAAGACCGCATAAATAGCTCTTAACAGATTTTTTACACATTGCGTCCACAGTTCTCTACGTATTTCAGGAGTAAAATCTCTAGTTTGTACATCATAGACTATGGTTTCTAATATATTGCATCACGTGATAAATATCCAAATCCGAGTGTTAACAGAGCCTAATCAATCCCTCCTGTTGTTAAATTCGTTTAATCCAGCTTTGGCGACTTTCGTTCTTGACTTCTTCAGCTATACAATTTTTAGTTCATATAATTGCTTAATCAATTTTTTCTAGGCTGCCAAATTTATTTTTTCTCAATATTTAAGGTGAGCTTTGTTTTTACTTTGTTTTCACGTCAGGCCATCACTTCATTGGCATCCCTTATTTTCTTGGGCCTCAGCTTCTCAAACGATGACAGATTTTGAAGACAATAATCCATTTTCTGGCAGCGAAAGAAAGTTATCTTTCTCTTCCGGCTTTGCCTCAGACTTTGCTTCTATTGGCTTTCATCAAAGGGATATACCACATTTTCTAGAAGGCGAACATGATTCTGAACATCACCACAAGCAGTTCGAAGATGTTGAGAGCATAAGCGGTAAGGAAACTTTACCCCGACAGTCATATTCTTCTCGAGTTGAACAAATTTTACAAGAACACCCTACAGCTGAAGTGACAATCTTAGATGCAGGCAAAAGTAAAGAAGGTGGTAGGGGGTTCATTGCCTATACAATTAGGCTCTTGGATATTTCGGTAAGGCGACGATATTCTGAGTTTGAGAGCCTGAGAATAAATCTGGTTAAACTGTTTCCGACTCTTATAGTGCCTCCTATTCCAGAAAAACATACAATGTCGGACTACGCTGCAGCGCCAACTAAGGCTAAGGAAGATTCAACAATTATTGAACATCGACGTCGTATGCTTGCTGTATTTTTGAATCGTTGCAAGTCCATGAATCAGATTTGTGAAAGTAGCGTTTTTCAAAGGTTTTTAGACCCGAATGCGAGTTGGAGTGAAGTACTAGCTACTCCTCCTATTACACTTTTGCCCAAACAAATTCTTAGAGCTCCTCCTCTTAATCCATCTGCGGAATCCGTTGCTCATTCATATCTGCCTATACCTCCAAACTCTGCAAAACGCCGTTCTGAAGAAAGAGACACTTTTGATATCGCTAAAATACACGCAAAGAACTACGAGAATCTAATAGCTGGAGGACTTGAAAAAGTGAATCGGAGAATACTTAAAAGATACTCAGATGAAGCTGCAGATCTTTTGGAGTTGGGGGCTAAGTTTAATGCATTCAGTTTGGAGGAAAAAATGGCACTGGCTACCGCAATTGAAAAAGTTGGGCAAGCCATTGATAGTACTTACATGTCCACTGAAGCTTTGGTGGGCGCCCTTTCAACGGCTTTCAGTGAACCGCTAGGAGAGTCTGCACAGTTCGCAGCAATTGTTCGAAGTGTTCTGAAATTTCGAAAACAAAAGATAATACAACTGGAGTTAACTGCTGACACTCTGGTTCACACGAAGAACCATCTTGAATCTCTTGAACGTACCGAGCAAGAATCCCAGCGCATCAACTCTTACTTACAGCGAGAAGGTTCGAGCCGAAATCTTGATCACTCCCCACAAAGCTTGACTTCAACTTTTCAAAATAATCCAGAACCTGCTCGAGGCTCTGCATCATTGCAGGCTTCTCAAGATTTCCTCGATGAGGGTGCAACACCCCCCATTGAAGAATCGACAGAATCATTTCCTCCTACGCACGCGGAGATAGTTCCTATTGCTTTGGGCCACAAGAAGAAGAAGTCAGTTTTCAAGATCCCAGGTATTAGCAAACTGAACAATGTTATCCACAGTATTGTGGACAATGATACTGAGCAGACTCGTCGTAATAATATTGGAAAAACGAGGGAGCAAAATGCTCAACTTGAGCTAGCTCTTGTTGCTGCAAAGGAGGACGTTGCATTAATTTCTGATTCTCTTAAAGTGGAACTTGAAAGGTTTCAAAGAGCAAAGGAGGAAGACTTGAAGAAAATCATGGTGAGTATTAACAAAATTAGGTTTCTTTTTTCTTTTTCTTTTTTCGTTCTTTTCGTTCCTTTCGCACTAATGATTGTTAACAATTTTTTAGCATTCATACATTCAGCATCATGTGGCAATGGCCAAGGAGAATTTGGAAAGCTGGCAGAAGGCCAAAGCTACTATTGACGAAATATAGACTTTGTTTGTAATTTCATTTAAAGCACATAATAAGTATCTTGTAATATGTTGAATACATGTTTCCCATCATCCATCCCTAAAGACCCCCACAGTAGTAGCATGCTCTGATTTCTAAAATGTGTCTAGACCAGGAGTTGTGCCATCCGATTCACAGACTTGTCCAGAGTATTTCGAGACTCATATCGTAATGATACGGTTTTGGCACATAGAAGGTTGAAGAATTTGCCAATTAATGACAGGAAACCGGATAAATCCCATTGTGTGTCATCAAGTGCCAAGCACTAAATGCGGATGGATTCACTACCCCAGTCTGGACCTATTATTGAGAAACTAATGTTATTAGGTAACGGCTCTCTGTAACCCAGACATCTTTCGGGCATTCTTTAACTGGCCTGCACCCCCCTCTGTATTGGGCTTTGGTTCGTGGGGGATCTGGTGGGGGTGGCTGGAATTAGTAAAGTTCGGCAACCGAAAATTGTAGTATAAAACCCCTCTCTAGCCTCGTTTTTCATAAGCCAACCAAGCAGGAATCAAGACTTCCTTCAATACAATTTAATACAACCCTTTAATTTAATACAACCATTTAATTTTTCAAGTTCAACTAATCTTTAATCAAAAAAAAATGTCTGGCCTTCCTTCCCTCCGCTGGGGTATTATTGGTAAGTTTTTAATGCTCTTTACTTTGGTAAGTTTCTTTTACTTACGCGGAGTAATTTAGCAACTGGTGCCATTTCAACTCGATTTGCTACCGACCTCGAGATTGATCGTTCAGACGCTTTGGCAAGCCATTCCGTTGTTGCAGTTGGATCTTCTTCTCGCGAAAAGGCCCAGAAATTTATTTCTACAAAATTGGTTAAGAACAAAGACGCTACTCCCTATGGCAACTACGAAGGAGTCTACAACGACCCTAAGGTTCAGGCTGTTTATATTGGAACTCCTCACACTGTACACAAGAAGAATGCACTGGATGCTATTGCCGCTGGTAAGCATGTTCTCTGTGAAAAGCCCTTCACCCTCAATGCGAAGGACGCCAAAGAGATCTTTGATGCCGCTAAAGCCAAGGGGGTATTTGTTATGGAGGCTGTTTGGACCCGATTTTTCCCCATTGTAAAGGAAATGAAGCGTCTCTTGCACAAGGAAAAGATTATTGGCGACGTTCATAGATCATTTGCCGAGTACGCCATTTTGGACTTTGATGATATGGATCCAGAGTTTCGTCTCAAGAACCCTGAACTCGGTGGTGGTGCCTTGCTGGATATCGGAATCTATACCCTTACTTGGACTAGATTGGCCCTAGATGAGAATGTTGGTGAGAAGGCTGCTGACTCCACTTGGATTGCTACTCAGATTGTTGACAATGGTGTTGATGCTCTCAGCGCTGGTATTGCTACATACCCCAAGGAAAAGAAGCACGGTATGTGGTCTTGCGCCCTCTATGGAAACACTTCTCGTGAAATTATCAAGGTCGAAGGCAAGTTGGGTGTTCTCACTGTATTTGGCAAGCACCATTCTTGCCCTCAGTGGCTCACCGTTGACTTCTACGATGAGTCCAAGAAATCTATCAAGTACCACCCCGAAAAGACTGGATTTGGCTTCTACTGGGAGGCTGATGCCGTTGCTGTTGATGTAAGCAATGGCAAGCTTGAGAACGAGGAGACTATTCCTTGGAAGGAGACCCTTGCTGTTATGGAGATTATGGATAATGCTCGCAAGAGTAGCGGCCTCGTTTACCCCCAGGAAAAATAAAGGTCATTGGTAAAACATTTAACGAAATATCACGATTAAAATTACAAAGACTTTAAATTTACGAATAAAAAAAATTCAAACAAAATGTAAAGAGTCCTCATGTGCGCATTCCAAAGTCAACGAGCTTTGCTAATCCAATCCGTGACTATCTAGTATATGCGGTCTTTCTCTGGCTACTCCTATTTAATTGCATGTAAACCCGGCTGACTTAATGCGCTCATAAACCTTGTTTTTCGTGATTAGACTGACAAGCACGCTTTTTAAATTGTATTCACAACCATCATGGTAGATGAAAAACTTGCAAAGCAAAAAAAGAGCAATTTGGATATCACTCTCATTACACGAGACGAAGCAAAGCGATGGAAAGTATTATAGTTTTTCATCTACCTCTGTTAAAAAAATCGACACAAGTAATATTTCATATAGTGAGCCACAGAATTAGCTCAACAAAGCCAAGAGCTCAAAGAAATTTAATTTGCCTCTTGTATTATTATGTTTAGCTTATATATTTGCTTCCAACGTCACTAATGATTTACTAATAACTAACAATATCCTCCGCTATTTCTTCTTCAGTATTAAATTCATCACTTTCATTCATCGATTCAGAGTAAACAGGCTCTTCAATATTCAAATAATGATTAATGGCT
>JAKVQY010000438.1:0-13771 GCA_030463045.1 Geotrichum macrosporum
AAACCCGGGGAAAACAGCAAGAGGAATTAAACGAGTCGTATGTGGTAGGTTAGGGTGTGGGGAATTAAAAAAGGGCGGGAAAAAAAAAAAAAAAAAAGGATTGCTGATTTGATTGTTTCCCACCCCATGGTTAAAGGAGAGAGAGAGAAAAAAAAAAAATAAAAACAAAAAGGGGTAGTTCCGACCAAATAACATACCGTAGCCAGCCAGCCAGCCATGAAGGCCGTTCTAGGAATTACTGCAAAGAACATTTCCTTTGAACAAAACTGGCACCACCACCACCACCACCATCAAACCAAAGTGGCCCTGCAAATGCCAGCCACGCAGATTTGTAAAACAAACAAAAGGCAAAAGGAAGTCGTGTCTGGCAAAGACAATGGCAGTATTCACGAACAGAAACCGTAAGGTATACCACTCATCCACGCAACGCCCAGATAAGCAGCAGAGATATTCAAGTTTCAAACATTTCCTGTCATTCCGTATTTGTATTGAAACTTCCCCTGTTTAGCCAGCGCGGACTGTGTCGTTATAATTCCTGTAGACAGCTAGGGTGGTGAGGAAACACAACAGGGTTGGTAAATTGTGAGGACGCCCTGACTCATTTTTAAATTTTCGTCGTGCTGGCGGCTCCACCCGTAAGTCTCAGATATGACCGGACCCTAACCCAAGGAAAAAATTTATGGAATACCAGGATAGGCCTAAATGAAACAACTGGAATCGCTTAATTCAGACCTTTTTAAAGTAGGGCCCATAACAGGCCGTTTACATTACGCATCAAGTTTGAAAAAAAGTACTAGAAAAACACGTGTAAATACGCTTTTATCATCATTCATCTGCTTTCAACATGTTCCTAGTCGTGCAAGTATCACAAAAATTGTTAACTAAGTACTTGTTCTGTTGGTAAATTCTGTCTCAAAGGCAATTGCTGGAATGTAGGTACTGCTACTTTTTACGTAGAATAATTTCAACTGGAACCTGGGTATGAAGGTTTTTTCTTAACTAATTTCCTAAGCATCAAAAGATATATCAATCAAATCAGTTTCCCTGGATTGGTCCAAAGCTTTTAGATTTAATAATGTAGCAAAATCGTAAAGTCAAACCTGTCCTACTGCTGATAGAAAAACCGTCAGTATAAAGATTTTGTTGATTTAAAACTTAGATTTCTCGGCAGGATGCCTAGTAGATCCCACATCTTGATCATCGTCCTTTGTAATTGCGTCAAGATAACCTATTTAAAGGATTCCATGAGCTGCACCCCTAGTATAAATGCAATTTATTTCAATTCTCATCGAGGATGCATCATTCGTCAAGTGTTCATTATTCAAGCTAAATTCATTTTAATCAGTCCAGTTGCCAGCTCGCAACGAGAGCAAATTATTGATACATTCTTCTTCCCGAGGTGCCATCGCTAAAGGAGTAGCTAGCTTACGCTTGGGATCATGCTCAACCTCCTCTTCACTCTCACTGCTGCTGCTGCTGCTGCTACTAGCATTGCCCTCAGAAAAGTTTGTCGGTCGCCTTTGAATTTTTTCATAAAAGTTTCCCAGAAGAGACGGCTTCTTGCCATTTTTCTTTGAAAAGTTGCCTGCAGTAGCTGCAGCATATGCTAGAGCACTTGCAAGTTCATGTTTTGGAAGAATTCCAGGGGCACCAAGTACCATTCTTTGTTTTCTAGAAGGAGGAGAACCAAGATGTGAATAAGAAGAGGTAGATGACAAGGGTGTAGTTCTTTGGTTCAAAGTGTGGTTGTCGCAACATTCAAGCGAAGTACTGGAAGGATTATATTGAATCACTTTCCTTGACAAAATAGGTGCAGTTCTACCGAGGGCAGATTTCTGATGTGACGTTGAAAATAAAGATACACTTTCAAACACAGAGAACTTTGAAACTGGACTTTCCTGAGGTGTTTTACTTTCAAACTTGGCGCGCGGTTTACTCTGCAAATACAAATTATTGCAGTTCGGCAGAAGGGTTCGCGGTGACAGTGGTCCACGTTTGGTTGGAGACTGCTGACTCTCAGAATACTTTGGTTCAAAAATTGGCAGCAATTTCATACCACGACTGACTGCCCGTGCTTTCAAAACTGGCGACTCGTAAAGTTTAGAAAAATTTGGAGATGAAATTGAATGACTCTTGTAACTTGGTGGCCTCACTTTTCCTGATTCACACGTGAAAAGCTGCTTTTCTGTAGTCTGAGAAGAATGCTTACAATGTTTGCAATCCACCACAACCTGTGCCTTGCCATTGAGCGGCATGGACAAGCGTAAAATATTTGCAGAATCTGGGGGCAAAGAGCTGTGCTTATGCAATAACTTCCTACTATCGAATTGGTTTTTGCTGACTGGGGCAGGCATATTTCTTACCGAGGAAAGAGTTTGCCGAGAAGCCCTAAATTGTGATCCACAAAACTCATCTTTTCCTCTATCGCAATCACGATCTTCCATAGAACGCATTAGAAACCGGAAGTCACAAGACGGTGGGAGCAAAGCGCGTAGCTTTCTGTCTTTCTTCAGCCTCTTGTTATCACATACCGCCCATTGACGAGGAGAGCCTGATGAAGAGGGAGACACTAAATTTTGTTTATCTCGCAACCGGGATATCTTAAAGTCTTCACATGGTTGACTCTGTAGTGAAATAAAATTATCCATTTGTTCTTTCCGTATCTCCTCAATCGTTTCGTCCTTCAAAAATGGCAAGGAGCCCGGTGACGAAACAGATTGTTCATGACAAAAACGAGTCTGTCTGCGATTCTGGAACCATAATTCAACCGATCCCTCAACCATTCCTGTCTGTTTCGCAATCTTACGGCATTGTTCTTTACTAGGCGTCATGCACTTTCCAAACTCGTTCTCTAGAATCTCTGACTCCATAGTAGGTACTCGTCGTCGTTTTCTGGAATGCATCCTTTTAATACTACTGGATTGTGAAAAGGATGAATCCGAGATCAACCTTTTTTCGGCGGAGGCCTTACAGCGCACAGATGCAGTTATTGGGTTGTTTGAGCCATGAGTAGACAGAGGAGTCATGTATGCTCGATCCGCCGTCAACTCATCATAAGAAACCAAACTTGGTGTGACAACTGGACTGTTGGATGCAGCATGTCCTGCAATGTTAGGTGTCTGGGATGGACTCATCATAAGTGAATGGTTGGTTCTCAAAAATCTGTTAGACTGAGATGGATCTTTGTTGGCTGATAATAAATTACGCATCTTGGGGGTCTTCAAAGGCCTGCTATCCATACCGTCCATATTTTCGGATTTATTGGCATAAGAATTCCTTGAAGTTCCGTCCGATGGTAAACTTTGCCTCCCTTGAATTGGAACTTTCATGATACGAAATGGCAACACTCAAGGACCGCCTGGTAGTCTCTGAATACACTCTATGGCTTGAGCTGAAATCTGGCTTAAAGCGATGTATCTGAAGAAATGAAGAGGATGAATCCGCGGTGCTGAAAGGTATGGCTATTGAAAGGAATATACCGCTTTTCAGAAGTGGTCCTAGGTCCAATCGACCCAAGTTTCTCAACTAGTTGCCCAGTCCGAAAAATTCATTTACGCGATAAATTGGCGCATATTATGTAAGTAGTATAATATCGCGTTCGCGATCTGATGAGCTCAGCACGAAAAGTTCGCGTAAAATGCCCAAAGGTTGGAAAAGATCACAGTACCGGATACAATCTAGTAGCTCTAGCTAGTAGCTAGACTTTAAAAGGTAGCCTTCATTATACATCTAAATGTATGTATTTCAAAGCTTCTTATTTTTTTTTAATGGGGAACAGGATCTGTTTACAGGAAGACTGCCCATCTATTCTGTCAGGTTCAGGATTGATGTACGTGATCAAAAAAAAGTCCTTAGAAAAATGAGTGATAAATATGAAGAGACGAACGTTTAAAATATGTCCAGTAAATATAGTTCGATGGAGAACTCTTTTCTCTGATATTGAGTTGTTCCTGTGACTTTCAGACTATATTTGGTCTACATTAACTATCATTATTTTGTCTCAAAAAAGTGTTAGATTAGAGCAGCAAAAAGTAAGCTCTAAACAAATTTCAATTGCACTTCACTGCCAGAAATTTAAAAAGTCCTTTTTTCAAGAAATTTAAGGACACTATGAGCAATATTGTTGAGTGCTTCCCGAAAGTCAGGTTAACACAATGCGATTTTACTCATAAATTTCTGGCCCTATGTATGCAAACCTCCTGATCTCTACAGCAAATTAAGTCGAAAGCCTTGATTCATGTGCATGAGCACTAATGTGTAAAAAAAATTAAGCAAAAACTTTTAGGAAATTTCTTCTTGTTAATCATGTCTCAACTGTATTTGAAGGGCATATTTGTAAAATATATAAACTCTATAAAGTATAATAAATAATGTTTTTTTACTGTCACTTTCTATTTCTTAGTAATATGGGCCATCGGGAATAACAGTTCCCGGAGTGTTCGTTGGGCCTGATGGTACATGACCGTAAGAATCAAACATCATGGGGGGCCAGGGCTGAGAATGAGAAGCAAGCCCCTGCTGACTCGAAGAGTTAGGACCCATAATCCGGCCGCTTATTTCAGGACCGGAATATTGCCATTGATTATCATTCAGTTTGGAGTTGAAAATAATACCAGTCTGTTGATGAGGTTGGCGTTGGTTATCGTAGCCATTTCCGAATTCGTTAAATGCCACCAGGCCGGGCTGTCTTGGCAGATAAGGTTGGGCAAATTGCTGCGAGTGTTGAGAAATCGATTGGCCAGTATGAACTGCACACATCCAAATGCGTGTCTTGTAAACTCGGAATAGGCCACGAACTAAATCACGAAAGTCTATTCTGTATGAGGCAGAGTAGAAGAATGTCAATTTGCGGCGATCCCATTGATACTCAGCGTCTAAAACAATCATAGACAGACATTTCTCGCGCACTCTGGCATTGCACGTATGGATGGCTTTCTCTTCGTCGCTCTGTTTAGTCAAGATTTGTTGGATCTCAGCAGGCTGGGCAAAGCGTAAAATTTGTTTAGGTGCAATCACGCTGGGCATGTTTGACCCAGCTGATGAATTGCTCCCACTTAATCCCGCGTCATCTGGAATTTGTTGAAGTGCAGTTTGCTGTTCCTGATGCTGCTTCAATTTTAATCTGCCTGCCTCTTCCGCGCTAATATTCGAGCGAATGACTTTTCCAAGGTCCCGACCTCGATCGGCGTCAACTATAACCAAATCATTGACGCTTATTGACAAGGTTGAGGTTTCCGGAATGAAAAAGACATCCACCCTATTGGCCTTGAACTGAACTAAAAAAAGCTTTTTCGAGGGTACAGAAATCAAAGAAGCAGGTGAAACTTCGGGCATATTGGAAATATCAGACCCCAAATCTTCATAATGCCTTCCAAAGTTGGCAGTGTCGAAATATTTATAAACGTCTGAATAGCTGGGAAATTTCGTTTCATTGCAATGATCACTCTCCTCTGGAATAGCCAGATTAGTAGAAGAAAGAGTCATGGAAACTGTATCAGTTGGTATACCAACAATAGAGTTTGCACGAATTGATTGACTAGGAATCTGGTGCTGGCGAAATTGAGAGTCTATAGTGGTCGCAAAAGAGTGACGCCGATTTCCAGCAATCGCAGCGACTGCAGCAGCCGAGTTGGGTGATCCTTTAGTAGTGCTGCCTTTAAACCACAAATTTTGGGAAGTACTAGACTGCTGAAGCATTTGTTGACTGTTCTGTGACCGTAGAGAAAGATAGCTTTTGTCGTCAAGGTGGATGTTGCCAAGTACATCAGACGCTTCGTCTACTGTTTCTTCGTGAAATGAACTTAAAGCTCTGGGCTTGGATGGAGAGCTCACCTCTTGCCGCTCATAGGGATAAGAAAAGGAGGCACTCCTTGCATTCCGCTGAGACCTAATTGCTGCATCTAAAGCAAATTTATTCACAGAGCTTTGTGGACCTTTCGATGGCAAAGTCGTACTCGAATTAACAGGACCTTTTGCAGCGGCAGAGCTGACGAGAGGGGACATAAGCAGTACACCAGTAGCAGGTGATGGCGGGTTATTGACAGGGTTAGAGCCAGGAGAAAAATTTAAAGGTGCAGCATGAATATTAGGAGAAGATAGATCCGATCCATTCCGTTTACCGCTGAAAGTAGAGTTTCCACTGTCATTACCACTAGACCAAATATTTCTAGATGGCTCACCCGACCGTAACCACCGGTCCGAATCAAACAGGTGCACAGTATTCTTGCCAGAGTTAGAGGCAGAATTTGAAAGAGGACTCTGCTCTCTAGAAGAGCTACCCAATTTGATTTGTGGTTGAAATACACCTTGTTGTGGCAATAGCTGATGGATGACGCTACCTATTTCAGAGACTTGAGAAACATTTGTAGGATCCAAAAGCCGAGGACGAGAAGCAAATTCTGCAGCATACGAAGGTCGGCGAGAAGACATGCCAGATATACCTCCATGCAAACCTTGAGGTTTTAAATCTGGAGCGTATCGAGGGCTTGTCTCATTATTAGACAACGACGGCAAATCCCATGCGACGTTTCCGCTGATGCTGTCGACCTTAGATGCTCTCACGCCGGATGTTGGAGATGCAGCCCATGTTTCAAGATTATTAGAAGAAACAGTGGAACGAGATCCAAGCGTATCTCCAGCATCTGACAAGGATTCGGCCATATTCCCGAGCTGTGGAGCGGGGTTGCCTATCGAAGCAGGCATCGAGGCTAGAAAATATGGGTTTTGGAGCACAGCAAAATCAGTGCAGGCTATAATATTTCAGCGCGCAAAGGAGCTCCCTTCTGAAAAGGTGGGTATTGAGGGAATGTTGAGAGAGTGATAGCAAGAAAACGCAAAATGTGAGTCTGGATTAGTTCGGTGGTGAAAGTTGAATGTTTATGTATCTGAGTCGCACAAGGGTTTATGCACAAAGAAAGTCACAAAATTTTACAGGCAAAAAAAAATTGTTAGTATGAGAACAGCCACAAGCCAGAATTAAAAGTAATCTGATATCGCAATGTGCGGAAGAGAATTTGGCAGGAATTTGCTTGAACAAAAAATGAAAAGATCACTGAGGAGTTTTCTTGGCGTAGAAGAGAAATATTGAACTAGCCGAAAACATTAATGCCAATATTACCTATACTGAAGCAAAATTTACGTAGATCTTTTCCATCTTTTGGTTTTGTCCTTCACTTTTAAATTCATTGTTGTAAGATGTCCAGGCATTAGCGCCTCTACAGACATAAATAATTTTATTTCTGATAAGATTATGTACAAATCCAGCCATTTCATTAATCTAGTATGAAGTAGTGTTGTCAGGTTTGGCCAGAGAAGCCTGATATCGCTGTTCAACGTGCTTCCAGTTGATGCAGTTCCAAAAGTTTTCAAGATACTTGCGCTTTCCAAACACGCCATAGTCGTGAAGATAGGCATGCTGCCAGACAGAAACATTTAGCAGAGGAACGACACAGTCCAAACGATCATTGGCGGTCCCCATATTACTACTATGCGTAGACTGGCTAACAGCCGCACTTGAGTCTTTCATGTTTCGAATAGATTGCAATTCTCTAGTGCTAAATAGCGGAGGGATTCCCCAGCCGTAAGTGTTCATAAGGTATAGCTTTTTGTCTTGGTTGTTGAATACCAGCCATGTGTAACCAGAGGAGAATGTCGACGAAGCCTGGGTCAGAAAAAGTTCGCGAAAGGAAATTTCGGACTCAAATTGCCTATGGATCAATCGTAAAAACAGGTTGTCTCCTTCAGAATCAATACTCGATGCCACGCTATTGTATTGAACGCTCGTGGAAATATCGATGGGTGCGTTTCGAAAATCACTGTATTCCACTCTCTTTACATCTGTGTTTTGTGTTTCCAGACTTCCGTTTTTTTCAAAACTATGAGGCCCTTTAGACTCAGACAGAAGTCCTGCCATCTGAAATTCATTGCTGTAAACCTGGCCAGCGTAATATGCAATCCTACTATCGAACTGAGGAAATGCCTTGCTGAGTGCTACTAAATTAACGACTGATAGATTTTCTAATTCAGCATTGCCTCCTTCACTACTACTCGTCTGAATTGCACTGTTTAGTTCGCTGACTGCGTGCGTCTGCACTTCGGTCCAAGCTGTCGCTAAACCCTTCGCGCTGTAGAGGCCAGGGATTCCCTGGCTTACATCGACATTTTGTAATTCTGCAATACTATGAAGCGCCCTTCGCATTCCCATAACCCTTTGAATTGCATTTTGGCGGACAGCCATAGCCAGTCGCCCACAAGTAGAAGGGTTGATCATCATATCACTGGTATAATAATGTGGAGAATCAACTCGATTCAAGACTGATTCCACTAACGGATAGGAAAATGGCGAAAAACTGAAAATTTTGGAGCCAAATCATTGGGCCTAAAATCGGTCTGTAATATACACTATTCACATAAATACGCAATGTAAACAACTTGCATCTATAATTTTGATATCGGAGAATTAAAAAGGAAAAATTAAATAAGAATACTACTTATTTAGCATATTACAAAAAGCAGTATGCGTTACACTGGAAGTGCTCTTTTAGTAATAGCACCAAGGTATTTCTAATAATCCAATAAGCATGTAATAAACTAGATAAATTGTAGAAGTTTTTTTATTCTTATTGGAATGATTATAGCCAGTTCATTGTCACCAACAGGTTGAAAACAAAAACATCATCTTCCTATTAATGAAATTTCTTCAAGTGAAATTGCATATGAAAGTTTACAAAAGGACATAGCATTCAAGTAATACATAACTTGAGGGTAAAGAATAATGTATATAATACAAGGAGATTTTAAAAGATACCTAGGTCAAAGTTCTCTTCGGGATAGTATGAAGAAATCACTGTACGGTCCGAAAACTTTCGCCCTCCCAATGCGTGATGTGCCCGTTTGCAAGCTTCATGTGAATCAAACTTAATAAACGCTTTGCCAACACCAGGAACTTGTTTGATTTCTGGCTGTTTTGCGCCTCCAACTTGAATGGTAAGTCGTTTCGCACCAACTGATTTGGGATCAGGCCGGGGTATTACAATAGACTCAACTCTACCGTACTTCGAACATTCCCCTTCTATATCTTCCAAAATTTCTTGGTATTCCACATTGTCTACAAGCTCCTCAGGAGTTACCATATTGAGTAGCTGAAGAACCGGCGTATTGGAAAGAGGGTTGTTCTGGTTTTCTAATCCTTTGTCATCTTGTGTCAATCGATTGTTATTTAAAACAGTCGTCGCAAGTGACGACATTCCATCAGCGGCCCCAAATGGAATTGCAGACTCTTCCACATCCTGTCCCTTCGCAGCCAGCTTAACCCTAAGCTTGCTATCACCTAGTTCCATTCCGTTCAAACCACCACATGCAATTGATGTTACCTCCTTATCTTTAAATTCACAAAATGCAATACCTCTGGACTCCTTCGTTTGTCTGTCTTTTACCATCTGAAATCCAGCAAGAGGACCAAATGCGTTCAGCAGCTCCATAATTTGTTCGTCGTTCAAATAAGAGGGGATTCCCGCGACAGAGATTTTGTTTCCAGAGTCTATGACTCTGGTTTTAAGACCTGATGTGTCTGTGGTTTCCGACCCTGAAGCAAGAGCAACTGCCTCAGCTGCTGCAATATCTAAAGCAGATATGACTGGAGTAATGTAATCCGCTGGGCGTCTAATGTGCATCACAAATTTGCTATCGTCATCTTGGAAGTATGAACCATCAAATGCAGCAGCAATTGTAGCCATTTCCGATGTTCTAAACTCCAAAACTACTAATGCACCCTTATCCCCAGAAAGGCTTTCAACTACCGGGGTAATTTCACTGGATAATGGGTTGTCTAACTCCAAACTTCTGAAGAGTTCATTGAAATATGAAGCAATGTCAGCATGGGTAAGGCTACCCACTTGAAATCCACTAATAAGTACACGCTTAGCCGAACGAGAGCTCTCGAGCTTCAACGAACTACCTGGTACATTCAGAAATGCGTTACCTCCAGGACCACGGTTGCCACTATTGCCGTGATTGTTATTACTGCTATTCATAGTACCGTCCAATCCGCCGGGAAGATTGGGTACGAGACCTTGAAGTTTGCCATAGTCGATGGGTCGGGGAGCACCAGGTAAAGGAAATAAGCCAGATAGCTTGGCCATTTCTGTCGTTACATTTTCATATCCAGCAGGCTTCACATCCCATTGAGTGTGCATTCTTTTCCGTTTATCAATTGGCACAACATCCGTCAAATCCGGCGTAGAGCCATGATGCCCTCCGCCCCGTCTTCGTTCAGGTGTAGGGCTTCGAGAACGCCGAGATGACCGAGGATACCTTGATGACCTGCCACTAGTCCTATCTGAACCCCTATCAGAACGCTCGTCCCGTCGTCGCATACTGCTTCCACTATCCCTTTCTCTATCCCCGCCCCGTGAGCGACGGTCTCTTTCCCTTTCTCTATCACGTTCGCGTCGATATTCATCACGCTCGCGACGGTCTCTATCCCTGTGTGAGCTGCCGCTTTGCTCAACTCGCTCGCGTTCCTTGTCATTTCCCCGTGAGTGGTATCTATTATCTTTGGAATCGCGGTCTCGATGCCTTGATTCATCTCGAGCTCCTCTTTCGTTTTCTCGATATGGCGACGTTGGGTCTAAATATTGTATTAGTTTCTGGAGAGTAATTAAATGTAAAAGTAAGTCATACCTATAGACCATGGATCTCCCGAAGCATGACTCATGTCGTTTTTATTTTTTATTCCAATTGCTCAGGAAAAAAATACCTAATGGTAAATGTGAAGGTAGAAGAGTGTGCTTTGATAAATGAAATTTGCATGGTGATACATGGAAATTTTCACTTGTATGTAGGGTAAATCGCGAAAATAACCTCCCAATAGTTGTGCTACACATGTTATCCAGGATTACGCTAACTTGCCCTATACCTGTATGGGCTGTAGTTGCTAGGAGTTTCCAGCATCTTACTTCAGAGATGGCCCTATTATTAAATCATTTAAATAATACATTAATTATTTCTATTTTGATTGTAAATCCCGAAATGTAGAAAGTCCGCTTTGCAGGAGATTGCTGAACCTACGAATGCTCTTGACCGAAGAAAAACGGACTTTTGTTTTACAAAAGTATCGTAGCAATAACAAGTATCTTTCTGAGGATTAAAATCCTGCGCTGCTCATTAATTTCAAGCAATATTTGAAAATTTTGTACCGATTTGTCATTACCAAGGGCCCTTAACATGTTATCACAATTGAGGTAGGGAATGAGAATTTACAATAAAAATTTGTTTATTTACTGGCCGGCACCAATTGCTGCTTCAGTTTTAAGTTGTTAAAAGTTAATGACATATTATGTTGAAAGCAAGTATATAAGCTAAATATAATGATACAAGAGGCAAATTATAGCAGCGGTATGTTAAAGCGAAGAAAAAAAGAAAAAACCATTGCTACTGCCCCCATCACGATTCATGAATTTTTACACGAAACCATATACTTACTTTCAACCGCAATAAAGAGAATTGAATCTTAAAAAACATTGTTTTAAAACATCAAGACTCTCTCAATTAATTAATTACAGCTGTTTCCGTCATCTCTGTTCTACTGATAGATGCCCATAGAGTGTGATTGAAATAAAAACTCACATTTCCAAGCACACCAGGTTGCAGCTGTTTGACTCACTCGCTGAATTACGCATGACGTTAATGAAACGCCATAGATAATAAGGTAGGAGTTATCAATTTATGTTTGTCTAGTAAAAATCTTTTTTTTTGAAAAGATTGACTATGCCAATCATTTATTCGGGCAAAAAAAGCTAGATATTAGAAGGAGGTTTATAATTCTTACGTGGCACTCCTCATTTTTTACTTGATAAGTAAACACTAACTGACTTTCAGTAATTAAATGTTAGAATCGAAGTATGTATATACAAAAATTTGATTAACAAGTCTCGTGCTTTACAGGAAAAGCTCGCATTCTAAGTAAAAAATTGTTTTAGATGTTAACATTATATCGCCGTTTATATAACCATAGAATTCTTAAAAGGTTTTAGTCTATATTTGAATTATTGGAATATTAAAGCCTAAAAGTTTTGAACCCGAATGTGTCGCCAACAACAGGGAACGCACAACATATTTTCAAGCTTAGGCACTTTGGTTATTGAATGTGAACTGATGATCCCAATTTTACAACAGGATAAAAATCCTTTAGTTACATATTCCCTTCTTCGTACCAGATGCATATTAACTTTTTTTTTTAAATAATTTGATATTTAAGAGACATTACAAACTATAACAGTTTTATTTTACGTACGCATTTGTAACTCTTCTCTCAAACAATGAGTCGCTACTGTGACTTTCAGACTACATTTGTTATATATTAGATTTGACTAGCTTTTATTAAAGGCTGTTTCCGCGGATGTGCCTCTCTTGATTTTAGAGTAAAATTAGTTGAAGTTTTAAACTGAGCTAAAACTCATTATAAAACTCTCTCTGCCTTTATGTTAACATAGTTGCGTGACAGCCCTGCTTCTTTATCTGTTAGTAATTTATCCTAATGTTAAGTGCAGCAAAAAAATCGAGATGTGGGTAAAATTTTGCCATCAGACTTTGTTCGCGTAAAACTGTACACTAACTTCTAAAACATCAAGGTGAGATTTTAGCAATGAAGTTATAAACAAACGTTTTGCCTAATTAGAGCTATACAAAGGGCAGTTCCAAAAATTGATAATTCAGGAATAACATTGAGACAAAAATCAGGTCTAGCGAGAGCACAAGCAAATAGTAAACCAAAAAATCACTTAGAAACAGATTGGTTTCAGTAATGACGTTAGAAGCAAACATATAAGCCAAACATAATAATACAAGAAGCAAATTGGTTTTGATTTTATAAATGGCACATTACGGAAAATAGGTTACTGATAATAACGGAATAAATAGAGTTAACAATTAGGTAGTTGAAAACTCGGCAATGTAAAATTGTGTTTTAGGTACTTATTGAGGTTACTTCACTTACTTGTAAACCCTCCATGCGAGGAACAGGAAATAATTGAGGTCATAATAATTTTTTATAACTTGGCAATACATCAGGCTCAAAAAGTTTATTCTCATCCAACTCCTGTTGCAAAAATGCCCAGACGCGGCTGTACAATTTAATTCTCATTCGCGAGGTAGCGCTAGCGGACAAAAAATCTTAAGAGCCTTGGATCTTCTAGTGGCTCAGGACAAAAGAGGGCAAAACACAGTTCGTACTTACAGTCTGTTTCACATTCCGTAAAACAGACAAGACTGGCTAGCTGTAGTGAGATAGTAAGCTTTTCAATCAGCAGTTATTTTTTCGTAAAGACTCACGATTTTACACTAAAATATCATAACTTAGATATTTTCTTGTCAATCACAGATGAGTTTCGAAATTTTACTTAGCATGATGAGTATTTCTTTGAAAAGTCGCAGGAAGTTATTTATACAAAACTTGCCATTTTACGAAAGGTTTTCGCAGCTTGGTGATTTTAATCTCAAAAGAATATCAATCAAACTCATAAAAAATCAAACGAGGTTTTTCATTTATGACCTAACTAGCAAGAAATAATAAAAAAGGCCCCTATGTTTATGTCATTGAACATACCAGATCTGTCAAAGAAACTAGGGTTGTAGTCTCTCCTTCAATACCTTTAAAACCATTATCAAAAGAATGGATATGGGAGGTATGCGCACCAGTATTTGTCATCATGATCACAAGTCATATTGTATTATTTGTTGCTCTTGTTGTGCTTATTGGTTTTATGCTCATGTG
>JAKVQY010000439.1:0-13727 GCA_030463045.1 Geotrichum macrosporum
TCGGAGTGATGGCAATGGAACAAGCTATATTCCCGAAGTTGATTTCCCAGGGTTCGTCGGGATCTTACTTCATGTCGGACTCTCCGAGTTGCGTAGTGGGAGTGTTCAAGCCAAAGGACGAAGAACCCTATGGACCACTATCCCCGAAATGGACGAAATGGCTTCATCGAAACTTATTTCCCTGCTTATTTGGTAGACCATGCTTGGTCCCTAACAATGGTTACATATGCGAAGCTGGTGCAAGTTTATTGGACCGCCAGCTACAAACATACATTGTTCCATTTACTGATATTGTTTATCTCTCGTCGCCTGCCTTTTATTATCGATTCTGGGATCGCCGAACTGGACCCCCGCTGCCTAATAAAGTTGGAAGTTTTCAACTCTTTTTACACGACTACCAGCAGGCTGATGTGTTTTTAAAAACTCACCCTTTACCTGACTATTATCATGGATCCAGTGCGCTGACTTCTCGTAGTTGCCTTCCAGGAACCGAGCACGAATTCAAATGGACTCCCGAAGTGATTCAGCAATTCCGTGAAGAGGTTGAAAAACTTGTAATTCTAGACTATATTATGCGTAACACGGATCGTGGCCTTGACAATTGGATGATTCGCATTGAGTGGGAAATGGTCCCTAATCCAATTGTCGTGGACTCGACTGCCACTACTACGGCTACTTCTACAAATAACAATTCTATACCGCCCTTCAAAAAAGTACCCCGCATTAAGATTGGTGCCATTGATTCTGGTCTTGCATTTCCTTGGAAACACCCTGATAAATGGCGGTCTTATCCATTTGGCTGGCTCTTCCTTCCACTTTCACTTATTGGTCAGCCATTCTCAGAAAAAACCCGAAAACATTTCTTGCCCTTGCTATGCTCGCCCAATTGGTGGGAGGAGACTGCTAAGTCTATGGAACTTTTGTTCAGTCAAGACAGCGAGTTTCAAAGAAGGCTTTGGAAGAAACAGAAGGCAGTTATGAAGGGCCAAGCTTTCAATGTGGTTGAAGCACTTAAGGACCCGGAACAAGGCCCTTTGGAGTTGGTCCGCAGGACTCGTGTTATGGTTTGGGATGATGAGATGGATATTCCTTTGCACTCGCCGTACTTGAATTCATCAATGTCTGTAGACGGTCCAGTTTTTTGGAGAGGTGGCGACTACGGCCAGGTGCTACACAACGATGAACTTGATAACGAAGAATGCGACGCTACTAATAGTCGTTGCGGAGACTTGCATTACCAGTATTCTGATCAGCCAAATATTCACAATAAATTATCAGAAGCACGGCCCATAACTTGGAAGAAAAAGAAAGGAAGTAGAGGTGGCCATCAGAGCAGGCAATTAAAAGGCAGTGCGCTAAACTTGGAAGCACGGTACAGGGAGTTTGAAGACATGGAGAGAGATGACAGTTTGAAGAATCAAGCGCCATCTGATGCAGAAACCAGCAAACATCACGTTAGTCGCGGGTATGGCGCTACTGAAATCACGGCTAGACGTCCTCGTCATAACTTCAATTTGTTTGATGAACTAATTAGCAATGCTAGTGAACATAAGCACGCTTTAACAGCTGCTACTCATCAAGGAGACATTGCGTTTTCTGATGAAGATTCTGAGAATAATATTACCTCGACCGACGACCCAGCAGTTTTTGAAGACCGTAATCATCAAACATCCAACTACAATGACGATACTGATAGGTGTACCATCAAATCCGGCAACGACGTGTATACTCATAGTTCCACCAGTCTAATCAACAATGTGGGATTCTCTATTGTGGAGGGATACCAAGCCACGAGACGTGTTATTGTTGAAAGACTCCAAACTGTGACCAGCAAGCCCCCCGTTTTTACTTGGTGTTGAAATAGTATGTAATGCTACATTTATTTCTTGTTTTTAAACAAAGTCTCTCATTCATACATTGTACATGCATTCTATCTTTCGGATTTATTATGTTTCTTTTTTTTTCATTCAGTATTACTTGAAGAACGAGCATTCCTGAACCAGATCAGCTTTTTTTTTTCTTTCATTTTTATTCAAGTTTTATTTTATTTTTTGGCAAGAGCCCATTTTTAACTTCAATTTCATACATATATATATATCATAATATACTGTGCTTAAGTAGTGCTTTAAAGTAATTCAGCTCTTACCTGTTTTTCATCTTTTCCGGTCTTTTCATATGTGGCAACTTTAATGTCTTGTTTCACAACTTGTACAACTGTGGTAGTCGATTCAGGAGCATTGTTGCTGCTCACAATCATACCACTGGTCTTACCGCTGCGGCTCATGATCTTTTCAATGTCTCCCAATACGCTATATTTGACAATGTATTGGAGTGCAAGCGCTGTGAGGACCAACAACAAGATACTAGCAAGTGTCCAGTACGCAGTCTTTCTTTTTCGATCAAAAATTCCATCCTTAGGAAGTTCTGCTACCTGTACAGTATGAGCAACTGAAGTTGAAGCCAAAAGAGTACCTGAAGGATTTATCGCGACTTGTGTGATAGCGAAAGGATGTGCGTTGTTCCATGTCTTCTGAGGCTTTAGATTAGAAAGTGCTGCAACCGTCACTGTCAAATCAGCTCTTGCAAAAGCAATGTATCCCGCACCGAACTTGTTAACGTCCAACGCAGTGATAGAAGATACAGGAGCTACGCTGCGTTTTTGTTTCACAGTCAGTTTTCCCGAGCTCAGGGATTTTTCGCTATTACTTTCGTTTTTGTCCCCGGTAATTTCAAAGTCAAATTTGATTAACGAAATGCCCTTTCTCTGAGGATGATTGATACCTGTAATTAAAGTTTGTGAATCGACAAATCGAACCTTACTGAATGCCCATCCAGGAGCAACCTGCGTATAATGTGCGAGTTCGATGCCAGATCCCGCCTCAAGCACTACAATGCGCTCCGAAGTTGCATAGGCAAGAAACTTCCCACTTTCAGGGTCAATGTGAATGTCATTGATATTTCCTTTGTGAACTTCATGAGTATACTTGATTTTCAAAGAGGGTGCATCGAGGGCTACCAATAAACCCGGGTCCTGGGCCGAGGAAATGGCAACCAGAGAGCCATCCAGAGAAATACTTGTGCACTTTTGATATTCGTCGAGTGAACCTGATGCAAAGATTGCTTGGGTCGTGACAGCTTCAATATATTCCTCCAAAACTTGCACATCTTCTTCGCCGCTCTCGACTTCCTCATCTCTTAGTTCAAACACACGTAAATGATCATTTTTCTTTTCCTTAACAGCAGCAGTATTCCTGTTAATACCAGCATAGATTACTCCCTATACTAAGTTAGCTCAGGCATATTTAAAATGGAAAAAAATGTTAACCAACCTCTCGGGACACTGCTAAACTTGTAGGGTTATCCTCATTCGCAGGGAGTTCAATTTCAGTTGAAATCACAAGAGGCTTATGGGCAGTATCGCTGTTCTCAAAATCAATGTCCAGCACGCTCTATTCCAGATGTTAGAGAAATTTCCATATTATTGAAAATACTGCTACGCACGATTTTGTTTCGGATACCATTGTTTCCTTCACCACCCCCACCACCGATTACCAGGCGCTCGTCTGAGAAGAAGTGGGCCGCAAATACAGGATATCCTACATCCAATCGTTCAACTGCAGGAGGCCGTGAAGCCTGAGAATTGTTTAAAGTAGATTCCGGTCCTCTAATTGCCGAATCAGTCATTGTTCATAAATTTGTTTATTGTCCAAGAATTCGTGGGATGGATATGGTGAAATTGATTGCCGTTAGCAAATAGAAAAATTGTTAAATCCAATAGCGAGAAATGATTACACTCCAGTTGACTTCGACAAAATTCAGATTGAGCACAATTTCAATATCCTGACAACCGAAAAAAGCGAAAAGATAAGTAAGAGAAGCAAGCACTAACGCCTGAAGTCAAAAATTAATGGAAAGAAGAAAGCGTTCGACTGTAGTCGCGCCAGCAAATCTTAAAAAATATATTGAAACCAATGCTGTTACATACTAAAGCTACTCAACACGTGACAAATAACGTGACTATAATTTACTCAAAACTTTAAGGAGATTTGACACATTAGAAGTAAACTGTTTAAGACTCATGGAATCTGATTACCTTTTGCTCTAAGTGCTATCTTTCCGCCCAAACTACTTTTTATCAATGACAGGATCTTTTGATAACAGCAGCATTTTTAAGACTGTGTTATCTGTACAGTCTCATGTTGTTCATGGCTATGTCGGTAACAGGGCTGGAACATTCCCTCTTCAATTACAGGGCTGGGACGTCGACGAGCTCAATACTGTGCAGCTCTCTAATCATACAGGTTATGGTCAAACTAAAGGCATGAGATTTACAGCTGAGCAGATCAGTGAACAGTATGACGGCTTGAAAGCTATTGATATTTCCTACGATGCACTACTTACTGGGTATGTTCCAAGTGCAGAGGGCGTCGAAGAAGTTGGCCGGATAGGTGTTGACTTGAGAAAAAGGTTTCCTAAGCTTCTTTGGCTTTTGGATCCAGTTCTTGGGGATGATGGAAGACTATATGTTTCAGAATCTGTTATTCCAGTCTACAGGAATATTTTAAAAACAGGTAGTGTCACGTTGATCACACCTAATCAGTTCGAAGCAGAGACATTGACGGGAATCAAAATCAAATCTAGGCAGGATGTGCTTGAGGTTTTAAGAGTACTGCATACAGAGTATAAAGCACCAAATGTCGTGCTGTCTTCTGTAACTCTCCCTTGTGATGATTCCTTGGAAGATTCTCAAAAAGATCTTATTTATTCCATAGGATCAACGGTCTCGCCTAGAGATAACGCACCCCGTCCCTTTTACTATTCATACCCAGCACTCAAATCGTACTTTACTGGCACTGGTGACTTGTTTGCTGCGCTTGCCGTTGATAGATTTTACAAGCACACTTCTGGTAATCCCACTGCTATCCCCTGTGACTCTATTGATGTATTGGACTTGCCTCTAGTCAAAACTGTTGGAGAAGTCCTGGGCGTTGTTCAGAGTGTATTGGCTAGAACTTGGGCAAATTCCTCCTCTCTAACTTCTAATCCTGGAGCTATTGGAAATATCGAAAGCATGAGAAATTCAGAACTTCAGGTCATCCAGAGCAGAGATTTGATTCCTGCCACAGACACACCTTTCAAAGCCACTGTTTTCGCATAATAAAACGACTAGAAGTATTTTACAGTATTCTTTTGGATAGATTAAAAAAAGGGTATTCGTTATAGAAGGACAAAAACATATGCAAAATAAAACATGAGATATATAAGAAGACATAAACGTGAAAGAAAAAAAAACTTAATTTATGGGAACAGTGCGGGAGAGGGGATTATTCACGCCAACTAGCGATGAGGGAACAATTTGAGAAAACTTTTTGGCTCCCGAAAATTCTCTGAATATGACAGAAAGTTTCTTGTGAAGACGTGTCGACGCATCAACAGTGTCAAAGAAAGTGACTGTCTTCATAGAAACCCAAACCAGCATAAAAATAAATACCGGTAACCAGAAAAACAAAAACATTCTGTCATTTTGTATCTTCTTACGCTTATTCTTCCATGCCTCCAATACTTCTTCTTCGGAAGGCTCAGGAAGGGAAGTTTGAACTTCCGGTGCAGCTTGGGTCTCAGAAGTTGCAGATTTTTCTTCGTCAATTGTCGAGGTAGAATAGTCAACAGCGGAGGAAGATCCCGCAGGAAAAATTTCTTCATAACTAGGAGGAGGCAAAGCATTTTCATTGCGCCGAGCCTCGCTTGAAGCGTCTCCTGTACTCGCGTTCAATAAGTTTCGGTAGATTAAATTCCATATGGTAGAGTCAGAAGGAACATCGGTGGAGTGTTCGCTATCAGAGGCTGGGGAACCAATTCGGAAAACAGCTGAGTCTCTCCAAGAAGTCAAGTAAGAAACAAAAGAGTTCGGCTTAATCATATGATTGGCTTCATCTTCGTCAGATTCCCCTGAATCTTCAGAGAATTCAGATTCATCCGAGCTTGAATCGCCATTGTCATAAAACTCAAATGACTTCTGAGAAATTTGAGTCGGCAACTGAGAGGTTTGCAATTGCAAATAGGTAAGTCCAGTGTAAGTACGTTGCTGGGGCCTAGCACCATGACGCAAAAATTTGGTTACTAATTGATCATGATGATGAAGAGCAGCAAAGTGAAGAGGTGTAAAGCCACTCTTGTCTTGAGTATCCAAACTGATGCCTCGAGAAAGAAGTGCAGATGTGAATCGGATCAAGCCCAGGCAGGCGGCCAAGTGCAACATTGTCTGTCCTTCACTATTAGACAACTGCCAATTGGGTGTAAAATCTGAATTAAATGAGTCAATTAGATCCAGACATTTCAAAAGCAGACTATCCAAAGAATCTAGCGGAAGATCTGTAGAACGGTTGTAAGTGCCGGCCGAGCTTTGAAGTAGCTGAACTTGATTGGGATCAAAGCCAGTCCCGCTGCCTACAATACGTCTAGCAATATCTCGAGCATCTTCCAACCGCCCGTTCATTTTGAGTCCAACAACCTGCAGTGCCAATTCAATCAATTGCCGATCAGTATCGTCATAATAAGAAAATACCTGAGGATCAGGCATGGCAAAACCTTCAAAGGTAACCACAACTGGCCCTGCAACGCGGGACGGAGGTAGATTTGTAACGATTGTAGAGTTATTCCAGCAATGTGTAGTCATAGACTTATTTTCACCAAATTTAGTCACAAGGCCGTTGATGAAGCCAGACCCAAGTAGCGTAACTTCAATCCCACCTCGAATGGAGCCAGAAGCAGGAATAATTCGTTGAATAGTAGGGAGATTCGAATCCTGTGCAGCCCAGTCATCAACAGACTGCTTCGGAGGTGATAGAACGTTAACGGGAGACTCTTTTGGAGAAGGAATGGCACTGACGGGGCGACCAACAAGTGCACCTAGATTATCCATCGAGGCAGTTCGTTGATACAAAGAAGTATTATTGGGACGAGGAGATATGGGAGAATGCAAGGCAAACTCGAAAGTAGGAGTAGATATAGGGGAAAATGCTTGAGGTGAAGTGACGGCGCTTCTATGGCGTTGTGGGACAGCAGTTAACTTGTTTTCAATTTTTGGCATTCCAAATAATGATGCAGTGATGTTATCAACTGTTTTCCGCTTGCGCAAAGCAGGTTGCAGATCGTAGTTGAGCTCAGAAAGAGTTGGCTCATCGGCTGCAGCTAATGGAGAAGAATTATTTGTGCTGGCAACACTGGTATCCTGATCGATATCTGCGTTCGGTCGCTTAATGCCTGTGTTCGAAGATTTAATATTAGTTGCCTTGTGATCGTCAGTAATCATAATCGTCTTGGTAGATCCACGGGCGACCACGTTTCCAGTATGGTCGCGCACCACGAAAAATGCACGAAACCCATTGCGTTCATTGTGATGGCGACAATAACAAGCCATTCGCATAGGCAGTTCAATTTGACGGCTTTGAACTTTCGTGCCGTTCAAATCAATATCTACCAATGGCCCAAAATCCACCACTTCCCGACAATTGAAAACGATAGCACGCTTCTCTTTATCCTGCTGCCAGTGGGCCTCCTCAATGGGCAATCTCACCTTTTTTCGAAAGGCTCGCTTTCGCTCTCTTTTCATACAACCTTGGCAAATGTTGACGTAGCGGTTCAGGTCACTGTCGCACACCACAACAGTATCTACAGACAAAGCGGAAGGTATAGGTACGAAAGGGCTCCGTAATTGAAGTTTTGGTTTGGATATAGTGTCAGCTGGGAGGTGCACAATTGTTTCAGAAGGAGGCGGGTAAAAGTTCATGACAACTTTGATTTGAGTCTCAACTCTTGATTTCGAAGGAACGTCTTGAATCTGAAGACTATATTTAAGCCCAGAAGTGTCTTTCCAATCATTGGGGTTAAATTCTGGCATGTATGAAGGCGGATTAGGGCATGGATTGAATTGCAGAGAAGCAGGCGGAGCTGGAGGTGAGGATTTCAGTGGCTCCAAATCTTCAGTAGTCAGCTCGCGGCCAAATTGGTAGTTGGATAGAGCCTCGGAAATCTCTCGCTTCACTTTTACATCTGGAACTGCTGAGGAAGTTTGAGGTTGATTAATAGAAGATGTAGAACTGGACCTATTAGAAGCTACCACAGGAGTTTTTTCGCGAGATATTGATAGTGAGGATCTTTGTGACGAAGTGGGACTATACTGTTCGGCCTGGTGAAGGTTATCAACAGCATTCTGGCTGGGGCTGTTATGTTCAAGTTTGCCTTCTGCTGAAGATGATGTAGAAGAGGGGGAGGATGAAATTGAAGAGTTGTAAAGGTGCATAGGAGTATTTTCCGGAATGTCTGAGCCAATATTGTGAGATTCAATGGAATTCAACAAAAGTCCTGAAGGACTATTTGCAAACATATCCATATTTAAGTCTTCCGAAAAATCATAACCATCCACTGCACTTTTAAATAGTAACTGAGTCTCTTGATCCTTGACCACTTGCGATAACACAGATGATGTTTTTTGATTCTCTGTGGGTAAATAGGCCATTACTTCATCTTGATCCGATAATGAATTCATGTCTGCAGACATGATAGAATTAATGGCATCATAAGGGAGTCCGAGATCCAGAGGATCAGAAAAAGTCATGTCGGAAGACGTTTTTGTGGAGTTCTGTGATTGGGGCGAGTTTTGTTTATTTGGTTTGCGATGGGCTTGTGAATCGTTATTTGAACTAACATCAATCATAATGGAAAAAAATAGATACCAGAATCCCGCTGATGGGGAGAATTAATAAGGGAAAACAAGTAGTCGTAAGAAGAAAAAATTCAATTCAGCAAACCTGACAGTTTCAGTTAACTTCAGGACTAAAAAAAATCTGGCTAAACAATTGGTTAGAAATAAACTATATCGAAAAAAAATGGCCAACAAAAAAAAAACATGACATAGACTGATGTCCACGCACGCAACGTCAGGCAACAACAAACTTAGATAGTGCACGAAGCAGCAGCATTAGCGCAAGAATAGCCATAAGCTTCAAATTCATGCATAAGAGATTTCTCTCAAATAAATACTATACAGCCGGAATTTTGCAATAAAGTTTGTAATTTGCCTGCTAGACAGGATGGGCACTGGGCGGTGTAGAAATTTCGGCTTCTTTGAGCCTTTTTTGATTATCTTTCGCTTACCTGTAAACTTTGAGTCTTGCGGTGGGTTGATGGATCAAATGGCAATATTCAGACCTTGAAGAGGGGGTATTAGAACACGAGTCAAGAATGCTGGCCACTTGCAAAGGTATAATTCGCTAGACCTCAAGTGTTGATTAATATATTGAAATCCAAAGTGATTAAAAGGGCTGACGATTGAAGGGCAACTTATAACGGAACCAAAAGGATAAATAAGAAGAACGTAACCTATTAAGCTGTTTAAGTTCAAGACGAGAGCAATTCAAATAGAATTAGTCAACTTGTCGTTAAGAGTGGTTTTCTGAGCCCAGCAAGAAAACTGAGTATTTAAAAAGTGATTCTAAACAAAGTAAAACGTTTGATCTTGTACTTTGGCTTCTGTTAATAGTGATGCTGCTGTTGTTGTTGGTGGTGGTGGTGTTGGAAGAGGAGGTTTTTTTTTTCAATAGGAGAATAATGCCAGTCAACCAGTCAGGCGTTCCAGTCAGCTAGACAACCAAGTACGCTTTACGTCGAAAAATAATACACTGAAACCTCTTCTCTTTTTGGTGGTTCTGCCATGACTTTTTTTATTGATGGAAAACCCTATTTCTTGCTCCAACAGGTCACATGGTTTAGCCGCAATGGAACATTACCCGGACTGAAAGGTAGAGTGGACAATACGACTTGAGATATATAACTTAAGTCTTCATATTAATCACGTGATTAAAATTAACTTCAGTTGGGCTTATCTTTCACTGCGTGTTGCCGCCGAAAGGCTTAAGCTTCATCCCAGATCCCTTCCCTTGAACTTCTATCGACAACTGAGACTACTAACATCCTCCCCCCCGTCTCGTTTGATTAAACTATACACTTGAATAGTTTTTTTTTTTCTTTGCCATGGGAAAGCTTGAACGCTCAAACCCCTTGGTTTTTCCCTCTCGACGCGATCACAAATCGTCACTCTTGAGTTCGATAACATTATCAGCCGTCACAGTCATTCTAATAATATGCTTACTGTACAATCGTCAGATTCTGCCCTTTGCCTTGCTGAGGCCTTCTGAAACACCTTCTGAAACACCTTCTGAGAAGGTGGAGCCCTTGTTTGCTCTCAAACAAATCTTTCATCACAATACGAATCGTCCACATGGCCAGTCGGCATATGCTCGACTTGACGTCAACCCCGACCTTTTGTCTTCCTGGAATTCACATAGTCAACACACTGCCTCTGACAGCACTGACGGACTTTCGCAATATGCAACTTCCGCGTGGTTATCTCCACTCAAGTTCTCCGCCTACCAAAAATCTATTCGAAGGCTTGCAGATAGACATCCCGACACAGTTGAAAACCTTGTTGAGTATGTCAATACCTGGAAGCAGCGCAATCTTCCAGAGATGAAACCTGAAGCATTGGAATGGGTCGATGATAGTGTTCTTGTTCCAAACCTGACTGATCGAGATACTGTTGTAACTTTGGCCTACATGGCCGCCAATGCGTATGTAGACATTCCATACACAGGTGATTGGACCAACATTACGTCTCCTTGGAATGATACTATGCATATTGGCTGGGACAGCGATGGAGTCCGGGGACACGTATTTGCCACCAGAGATGAATCTCTCGTTGTTGTTGCCCTCAAAGGGACAAGTGCGGCTGTCTTTGACAGTGGTGGCGAAACAGTTCCCAATGACAAAACCAATGATAACCTCTTATTTTCCTGCTGCTGTGCACGTATCAGTTACTACTGGAACACAGTTTGTGATTGTTACACGGGAAAATCATATACTTGTAATCAAGATTGCTTGGAACTGGAGTTGTATAGTAAAGACCGATATTACAAAGCTGCCCTAGAAATTTACCGAAATGTGACCGAGTTATATCCCAATTCCAGTATCTGGGTCACAGGTCATTCTTTAGGTGGAGGGCTGGCTAGCTTGTTGGGTCGCACTTATGGTCTTCCCGTTGTTACATACGAAGCACCCGGAGAAATGCTGGCAACGCGAAGAATGCATTTGCCTATGCCTCCTGGTGTTCCTCGGTGGGATGAGCATATATGGCACATTGGGCATACCGCTGATCCAATTTATATGGGAGTATGTAATGGTGCTGGATCATCATGCTGGGTGGCTGGATATGCAATGGAAACACGTTGTCATTCCGGGCTCGAATGTGTGTATGATGTGGTTACAGACAAAGGCTGGCATGTCTCCATGTTGAACCATCGCATCCATACTGTGATTGACGACATTATATTGGCGTACAATAATACTCCAACCTGCCAGGTTCCAACCATGTGCTTTGACTGTTTTAATTGGAAGTTCATCACAGATGACGACGATGACAGGCCGCAGCCCTCCTCTTCTAGTCCAACACTTGAGCCCACTTCCACAATCAGTGGTACGCCTACAGAATCTATTCAACCACCACCTGTTCATACTACTCCTAATGACAATAATGGCGACGATCAGGTGTGCAAACGCCGAACCTGGTACGGTCGTTGCCTTGAGTACGGCCCTCCTGATGACGAGAATTAGGGAGACCTGATTTTTAGGCATCATGTCCGTACATGAGTATTCATTACATTTTTTATTTGCATTTTTATTAAACAAATTCATTTTTTATATACTTGATAGTTTTGTATTCTTGGTGTATCAGCTCATGATCCAATGCTAATATGCCCCTGGTTCTGTAGCCATTCAAAATAAATAGTTGCATCATTTGCGTACTCAGGCGGTGAAGACGAATTATTAGACTACTGCGAGTAAATATGTGCTGCTGCACGGTATGTGCTATGTGCGAGCTAAAATCTAGTTTATTGACCAATGCAAAACGTAAATTGTGATTATTTTCCGTGCGGCTAGTTTTTCTTTCTTCTTTAAACAACAATAAAACATGGAATTCAGCGGGTCGGAGAACGATGGATGCCACAGTGTCAGGCATAGACCTATAAATTCTATTAACGTGCCATCCCCAAAATCAGCTGCCACTCCGGAAACCGCAGAAAATTCTCGGTCTGCATCGCCTCGAGAGGCTCCTTCCTCTGCTACCCCACAATATCACCGGCATTTACTTTCTGAAGAATTAGGATGTGCTAGACCAGACTCGGGCGGAAGTTTGTTTTCTGCGTCTCCTCCACGAAGGGCGTCTATGTCGGTTTCGACTCCACCTCCTCAAGGACGCCTGATGGTTGAGGATGCCAGTGCTGAAAACGACGAGTACTGGCCAGTAGAAGGCCGTCAGGAAGATAAGACGCCTCGATTGGTCCACACATGGCGATGCGAGCAATCGATTCTATGTCTGATAAGCACTAAAGACTATATTATCGCAGGATCTGGGAACGGCGATATTCTGGTGTTTAATAAACAGACGTTTGCAACAGAATGCATCTTCAAAGGCCACTGTGGGTCAGTGTATTCTCTCGCATTGACACCTGACGAACAATTTTTATTTTCTGGTGCAGCAGATTCTCTAGTAAAGGTCTGGGATCTCAAGACCCGAAGTGAAGTATGGACAATTTATTCCATGTACGATATTGGTGATGTTTTTACTGTAGCATGGGCACCTAAGCACGAGTGCCTGTTTCTGGGTGCGCAGAATTCTTCTATCCAATGGGTTAAGCTCTATGAAAAGGGTTCTTATAATACCACTAGGGATCCTAGTGGCTTGCCCTCGGTGCGATTTGATCGCTTTTTTGATTCCAAAGGACCTGGAGGTCGAATGACACCTCCTCAATCATCAACTCCAAAACCGCAAGCTTCAACTTCATCATTGCTAGAAATACCGAAGAAAAGTATTATTCCATATGCCCACTATAGCTATGTGTACACTTTGCTTGTCGTCATGCGCACAGTCACGCATGGCTCAAAAACCGTTCCTGAAGAGTACCTTGTATCAGGAGGTGGCGACGGAACAGTCAAGGTATGGAATTTCAATACCGCTGGGACTATTGAGGCATTATACACATTGGAGACGGAAGGATCAGTGTTCTCAATGTGCTGTCAAGACTCGTTCTTATATTGTGGATTATCAGCGGGTCAGGTTTGTATTTTTGATTTAGACATGCAGCAGACTATTCGACTAGATAAGCTTGGAAATGACGACGTGATGTCAATATCTTTATATCGTGAATGCTTATTCCGTGGAGGTAATGGGTATGTCCGTAAATGGGATTCCAAGCTCTACCATCGAGGAGAGTGGAGAGCTCACAATGGGCTTGTTTTGGCCACGGTGTTGACAGGTTTCAATGGACGCACTTTATTGGTAACAGGTGGAAATGATTCAGCGGTTTCAATCTGGGATATCACTGGTACGGTAAATCAATATCACGCTGGAAATTCCAACGTCTGTTCTGCGCTGTTTAACTCAACAAGTACTATTTCATTTCTTAAGCAGTACCGTAATACAGCTAACGATGTGGGAAATGTAAGAGAAAAAGATGAGGGGATTTTGGCTGCTCCCTTGACACTTGACCACATGCTACAAACACTACGCAGTTTTGTTGCGTACAAAACCGTGTCTGGTCACGATGGCATGTATGTTAACGATTGCCGGAGATGTGCGACTTTTCTACGCAGCATTCTAAGACACTTTGGAG